>JASJOG010000659.1:0-70672 GCA_030142905.1 Heliopora coerulea | reverse complement strand
AAACGATCTATAGTATTTACAATATACACTTTAGCCGCTAAAACGTCGTCTTAAAGGGCACCACACTCGAAAAAATCGTTATAGCTAAAACGTCTTTGAGGATGTTTGTTTGGCGTCGTCTGTAAAAGAACCAGTTGCTACGTCTCAATTTTAATTCTAATATTTCTAATTATTTCTCGTTAGAAAAGGAAAGAACAACTGTTGTTCTTCCAGTTTCCCGATTCCCTGCCGACCAAAGTGTTTGAAGACGATCAGGAAGATGTCAAACCAACCCTTGAACATAAGGATGTAAGACACGTTTGGAGTGATTTACATAATTAATGTTGTTAATAGTGATGGCAGTTAAGCAGTGGTAACATTAGTGGTATTTTTGAGAAGCCGAAATT
Source organism: Heliopora coerulea (assembly GCA_030142905.1). NCBI lineage: Eukaryota > Metazoa > Cnidaria > Anthozoa > Scleralcyonacea > Helioporidae > Heliopora > Heliopora coerulea. The sequence goes on along the minus strand of JASJOG010000659.1, from coordinate 70,286 downwards.
GTAATGGTAGTAGCTGTAGGACCAGCAGTGGTTGTGGTGATAGTAGTCAACGTAACGTGGTGGTTGTGGGGATACCCCTGGGTCAGATAGTGGTCGTTGTAGTACTTAAACTAGTTGGCGGTGATAACGGCACTGGTATGCTTAGGGTACCAATGCTATGGTAATAGTGATGGTTGTGGTACGCACAATAGTGGTGGTTGCGGTTATTGTTACTGATGGTTGTGGCGGTCACTTGTGGTAAATGATGATAGTCAGGAAGGTATTGGTGGTGGTTTTGATAATCAACATTTTGGTTATGATTTTGCAGACGCAAAAAAAGTCGCATTTCCTTCAAGATATCTCCGAAGGTTACATCGGTAAACTTCAAGTTCACAAATCAGGAAGAACAAGGTTTGTATCTGTTAACCCTGGTTCTTTATCCGAAGTAATGATTTGTTATTTGCCCATAATTTATCCTCCGCTCCTTAGACAAGACTAGTCACGTTACCTCGTATTCTAATTACCCGTGCATCCTTTCGTTCCTTATACCATCCTATCTCTTTATTCAATACTTTAGACTGATTCTAGGAGGTGTAGCGTTGGATGTCTCTATGGGCACACCTTGTAACTTCTTACAGGTAAGCAAATATGCTACAACTCGTCTTATTTTCATTATCATTTTCTATAAAGATATCTATCGTGTTATAATTTTGATTACTTTCTCAGGATCTCGTGTCCATTCATACAGACGAGAGCAAGAAGGCAATGTTAACCATTGGCCACGTGAAACAGAGACTTGTATGTACCCCAGACTTTGAGGAATTGCTTAGAGAAGACAAACTAAGTTAGTATGTAACGTGTGCCAGAAATGAACTGTTGGAGTTTAATTTGTCGTCTTTGGACTACCTGAACGGCTGATTGACCGTACGCCCAACTTTAAATACCAGTATATATGCCTATACACACCTAAACACACCTAAACGCACTTACATACACCTACATACACCTACATACACCTACATACACCTACATACACCTTTGCACCCCATAATAACTGCCAGCCTTGTCTTGGAGATTTAAAGCAGTCGGCAAAAATAAAAAGTGAGCATCAGTGCAAAGCGAATTTCATAGCTTAGGGCGTGGCCCTCGGGGCGACCACGGAAACATCATTGTTGCTAGCGTTGCCTTTGTATGGAGAAGACAATGATTTTGAAGTTGGAAACACGTCATGAAGACCATAGGAGTTAAATGATGGTGAGTCTAAGCAAACACCATGGCAACGTGTTCTTACAATAGAAATTTTCATTCAAAACCAAAGGAATGAATAATTTGTAGTCCTAAGAGTATTTTTCACAGCCATCCAACTTCTATGTGGTAGGTCGTCGAGAGTATATCCACCGTTTCACGGCTACGTTGACATTGAATGTGGAACGTATTCGGTCTGAAAATGTACAGACAGACCAGAGCTGCTGAGAATAGTTTCATAAGTGTAAAAGCAACGGAATGTTATTGGTGGTGGAATGGAATGTTATTCCGTGGAGTGTTATTCTATCCAAATGCTTGAAATTAATCTACGTTGTTAAACACTGTCACTGTACTAGCTTCCTTAAAACTCCCAATAGGATGTACTACAGTCCTCAGCTCGCCGCTTTTCTGATTCCCACCCTTACCATGTACCACCAAATGGTTCAGCGATCGGTTATTTAAAGGACAATTTTAACACAGGGTCTTGAGTTAATGTTATTTTTTTAGTTCTTTATGTTTTAGCTGACCAGTCGACGTCAGAGTTCCTAGAATGAAGGCTTTTCGAATTCACCAAAGTCTGGTAAAGAAAAAAAATCCCAAATTTCCACAGGCTACCCTCAAAAGTTTTTTCAATTTTTTTCCCACTTAAATCCAGCACCAAATTGATTGCCTTTTGAATAACAACGCCGCGTTTTATTGTTTAAGTTCAGTCTCGACCGGCTCTAAGCAGGATCACTGTTGACAAGATGAAGAAACAGGCGTCTGTTGTACTTTCTTATCTCCGCTTGAATGGCGTCCACGCAACTTTCTGCCAAAGGGAGGTACTTCAGCTGGCTTGTGCAACTGAATGTGGTCAAAAAAACATCAAGGTTGTTTCCTTGTGTCGGTAGCAGATTTGGCAGTCGGTCGTCACTAGGGATGGCGACCAGACCTTTCCTTTTCACGTTGTTTAGCCAATGAAGCATCACGCTTCGGATTCCAGTCGTCTGAACGTTGTCCATTTCTGCGAGGTCTTGTTGCAGTTCGGTAGGGAGCTTGGAGCGGATGGTGTGCATGGCGTCCAGCATTCTCCAAAGGTATTTTGACATTTTTGGAAGGCAAGCTGCGATTTGAAGACTATGTCTCGCGCACTCTCGGTTATACTCCTTAATAGAGTCGGCCCAGTTTTCCAACATGGACACCCAGTAATCATTTACGGATATTTTATTAAGCACGTCACCGCGATTCATTTGAGTCCAGCCGACCACGTGACGAGCGGTTCCTCTTGTATGGTAAGCTTCGGACGCGTACATCAGTGCAATAGCAGTCTCGGCAAGAGCATTCCCGGCAGTCTTTGGGATCCCGGTTGCGTCAATCAAGCCCATGATCATTTCATATGCGATGTTTTGTCGATATTTGAAGCTTATTATCGTGGTATATTTGTCGGAGCTTTTGAGGCTTCCCACGGCGTCAGAAAATGCTTGGAACTGGACCGTCCAGTCGTGAAAGATGGCGTCCAAGCTGTTCTTCGTCGGTCGGTTTCTTAGCTCTACCTGATCGCTCATCAGGTCGTTAAAATACTTGCTGTTGTACGTATTCATCTTAAGAATGGCGCTCACCACTTCTTGAATGCGAAATTTGATGTGTGCGTTTATTATCTCCGCTTCTGTAACAAATTCTTGTGTCAATCCGGAATAGATGCTGGGCATCGCAAACTCCAGGGTGAACGCGTGAACATTCGTGTCGAAAATCTCCTCAGCAGTTTTTCCGAAGCCGGCCACGCTCGAGTCCAATCCGAGTGGTTCCCGGAAAAACTGATTAAAGCGTGCTGTCAGTGATCCCGAACGTTTTCCAACCAAGGCGATGTCAAAGTCGGAAGTGCACGTTACAACACCGTGCGGCGCCGGGAAACAAACACCTGCATCCGGGACAATCAAATTCCTAGTACTACTGTCTATATCGCACGGGGCGAAAGTTAAGTCGCCACTAACCATGTCGAGGACATAAGTAACGTAAAGGTATCTTGCTGCAGTCACATACAGAAGATTTGCACATTCACCGCTCGACACATTGCGAAAATTTGGATTTATCACTGTTCGTGACCAGTCGTTGTTCCGAATGAAAAAAAGCTCGACGCGTTTTGCAGCATGATTGAAGTACTCCGTGCCGATAATGCCGCGGAATGTTGGGATTTCACTCCAGATGTTGGCGTTAGGAAGCTTCTTGAAGCAATAGAAGTCCACTATGCACTTCTTGAAGAACTCCAGGTCATCGTCGTCATCGTCGTTAAGCTGAGCAGTACTAGAACAAAAGTGAAACAAGAAAATCAGCGAAGAACCGACGCTTCTTACGCAGGGCAACTTTAAGAGAAAATTAAAACCGAAAAATCAACTAATTAGTTGAACCGTGCGTGATTTGCGCGTAAGGAAACAACACATCATGAGATAGTCTATATGCATTAATCAGCATGGGAATAGTTCGAATTACTAAAACTGCCAACGTTCAGTGAGCCTGGGCAGTTACCCAGAGCTTCCTTAGAGTGTTTGTAATATATCTTCACGCAGCTTGAATAATTGATTATGAGCCGATTGTCGATAATGACTAATCAATTATGAATTGGGCTTCCTGGGCGCAACTCACACTTCTGTTCGCTGTATGTAAAGTTATTTTGTTTATGGCCCGAACTAAGAACGTAACTTGCTTTCACCAACCGTGACTGGTTTTACACTTTAAACCGCTTTCCAGTGCATTCTGGATGAATCGACCTGTTAGTTGTGATGTTGAGTTGACATCATGGCGAAGGGGTGTGGCTTTGTAACTAGATAACAATTTCTTAAGATAATCTAACTTTGCAACAGTAACTAGTTACGATACTTTTACTTATAACTATATTTCCATTAAATCTCCTGCAACCAACTTCGGGGCAGTCATTCAATATAAATAAGAAACTGCGGTAGCCCAAAAAACTACTTCTAAGCTGGTGTTTTGAGCTACAACCAAACCTTAGTAAGAAATATTTTACGAACGAATCATGAATGCCGAAAACATAACCGGCGGATAAGTTCTCTCCAACAGATCAAAATCACTATCCCGTAGATAGTTGAGGAAAATTGAGAAATATTTACTTTTCTGCTCTTGCAGCGCAGTCGGTCCGTGTTGCTGGTGTGATTGTAGGACATTCCCTTTTGAACTGCTGTTCGTCCGAATATGTTTGCTGGTCTTCGGAGTTGTTGGTTGGGGTAGTCTGAGAAGAGTTTATTGGAGTCTGTGTGATCCCTGTTTGGTCAGGAATTACTATTGACATCTATAAGATGGAAACAATTGCGTGTTAAGCCCTGTACACACAGGCAAGTTTTCCTTAACTTGTTTTTCTATGACAAGTTCAATTTGCTCGTGTGTATGAAAAAAATTGACAAATTTTTCTTGACACGTCGCCTTCAAAAGCTGGCATGACCAGCTTTTAAGTAAGGCTTCTTGTCAAGGAAAAATTGTCAAGGAAAACTTAGTCGTGTGTACTGGGTACCATTTCGCTCACAGGAACTGAACTGCATGACTATCTAAAATGCCTGACGAGTTAAGAACAGCTAAATCTTACGAGGGGGAAAGCTGACGTTCTGAGCGGTGACCCTTAGTCGAAGTGGCATCGTAGGACCTTTGCTAGAAACATCAATTTCATATCTCGTAAGTTTTAATAGTTACCTGGCCTTTCAGGATTTTTACAGATCGTTGAAGACTACCGACACAAACTTCTTTTATACCACCGTTTGGACGTTGTACCCTAAAGTTCAACACTATTAACTAAATAACAATGCCATTCAAGTCCCAGTCTTCAGCATAAATCGTTCAACTTTCATTCAACTGCAATAAAAGACTGTTCAATTCACGACTTTTAGTCCTCTAGTTCGTCGTCCCATCAACTGAGCAAAAAGGTCGCTCAACCCAATCAACTATTGGTCCCCTTGTCCAACACTACCAGCTGAACTATAAGACCAACCAACAAAATTAGACTCTCTCGTGCAATACGCTACCAACTAAGCTACGAGACCTCTCAAATAATGACCTTTCATGCTACAACTGAACTGCAAGGCCATCCAGCTCACAGCCTTTGACATTCTGGTCCAAAACCCAGCCAATTGAGCTACAACGCCATCTATCTCGCAACCTTTTTAGTTGAATATCTAGAAGACCTTCCAACCCACAACTTTATTTACTCTAGTCAACATTTTATCAACCAAACTACTACTGAACTGTATCGTTCAACATAATCAGAAACTGAGTTGCAAGGCCATTGAAGTAAATCCCAACCTTTAAACCCCCAACCTTAGCCATTCTGTTCCTTCTCCATGCAGTTATTTACTAAATCGTCAGTGCAGCATCCTCTGAAGCTATCTGTTCAGTCGCTTTGGCCCCTCTTGTGTGAGTGTTTTTGGGTCAAATTTTTGGCTAGAATCAGCTACGTTAATGTAGTAGTCGAACTTACTATTGGTCCTATCATGGACATATAGACGATCAAGGGCAATAATCTTCGGATCATTTCCTAGCCTTCAAAAAAATAAAGTTATGCAAAATGTCTTTTAAATAAACGCACATCGTCTGACGAATATAAAAACACAATGCAATAGTATCGTAATTTGTGCGATGTCCAGATAATTACTGAATTAAAATCGTTTAGTTTTCAACCGTCACTCGAATTAATTGGGTTTAAAGATTGTTAAGTTGTTTGGTAAACTAATAAATTTATACCCAGATTTACTGTAAAGGCAGATACGAACTTTAATTAAATTAATTAAACACGTTTAACTTTTTGTCTAAATGAGATATGAACTTGTTAAATAAACCATTAAACTTTGAAATTTAGAATTTGTCGATGAAAGGTTTTTTTTTTTATTTAATCAGAAGAAAAATAGTTATTGCCTGCTAATAACCTTACGTTAACTTATAGTCCTCCATAGGTGGATTGAGGCGGTGTCAAATTAGTTATGTATTGTTATATTTATGTAAAGTTATTTATACAAGCTAGGTTTAGAAGAAGTAATTACATATTAAACAGTCATTTCATGTGCTTACGAGGCAAAGATATCCATAAATACCTCTTAAATTCATAAAATGCTTGTTGGATGATTCTTCAGAAAGGAACTGCTATAAAACCAGAGAAGGCTAAAAATATCAAAGATTTATGCCGGTATAGTCGATGAAGCGTGCGCCAAAACGATTTGGGTTTTTGGCCTTGACTTGAAAAGCTTTCCTCAAAGGAAAGTCGCTTAGTTGTCCTGCCAAATTCAATTTAAAATTTGTCAACTTTTAAGTTTCAACCAGAATAGTACTTACTACTATCACTTACTGATACTAGCGAGTTCATTTTTAACGGACTTCTCTTCAGATTCTTGATTCAGTTGTAAAAAATGTTGAAGTTTGCAATGTTGTTTTCGGCCACATGCAGTGTTAAGGAAAACATCAAAGGCGAGTTACATCCGCTCTGTTTTTCAACAATGAATTTTATTGGCACTTTGAACATATGTTTAGGAAACAATGCAAGTCTTACACCTGCTGTGATTGGTTAATAATTGTTCACGTAATCCCGTGCAAACACAAAGTTGGTGTCATAATTGTCTCATTCGTCGACCTTTTACTCTCAGCAGTACAATTTAATGGTGAAAGTTTTTTCTCGTGGGCTATTATGCCTGCTTTCCATATAATCGCTGCAATCGCTGAAAAATCTAAGGTGATCGTGTGGAAACCTTGAACTTAGCGATCACAAAAATCAGTAATTGTCGCGATTAACATTGTTATAATTATGTAAATTCGTCCGGGACTTTTTTGAGTTCTTCTAATCCTGACCACAGCACGTTCAATCCCTGCTTATTCTTATTGGTATTACTATTCACATTCCTGTTCTAAATCTTATTCCTATTAATGTTCTCATCCTGTTACTATTTCTATCCCTACTCCTGTCCTCATTTTTATCCCTATTCTTATTCTTGTTCTTATTCCTATTATTCTTGTTCTTATATTTCTATTCCTATTCTTGTACTCAGTCTTGGTCTCGTTTTTATTGCTGTTCTTGGTCTAATTCTCGCTATTCTTATAATTTGCAGACGAGTAACATAAGATACGTTGTCTTAGAAATATGTAGGCAAAACAAGAATCCCACGTCTCTCGCAATCCGCCAACTTTAAACAGGATCACTGTATATAAGGTTGATAAACAACCTTCTGTTGTAATCTCTTATGACTTGATGAATCTTGTTCACGCATGTCTTTGACAAGGGAAGATGTTTCTCCTGCTTCTTGCAATTGAATGCCTGCAAGAAAAAATCAAGGTTGGTGGTCCCTACTGGTAGATTTGGTAGGCGGTCATCGATTGGAATGACCATTAAGCCTTTCTTCTTTATTTCGACGAACCAGTGGGACATAATACTCCGGAGGCCAGCATTCTGATCATTGTCAACCTCTAGGAGACCTTCTTGCAGTTCCGCAGTAAGCCTCGAACGAGCAGCGTACATGGCATCAAGCATCCTCCACAGATATTTCGACATCATTGGCAGGCAGGCTGTGATAATCAGGGAGTGCTCTTTGCACTGACGGTTGTACTCCTTGATGGCGTCGGCCCAGTTTTCCAACATGGATACCCAGTAGTCGTTTAAGGTTATTGTGCTGAACACGTCTTGACGCTTCATCTGCGTCCAGCCGACCACGTGTCGGATTGCTCCCCTGGTGTGGTAAGCTTCTGCTGCGTACATCAATGCAATGGCTACTTCGCTCAAAGCTTTAGTTGCATATTTGGATGACCCCGATCCTTCAATCAAACCCAAGATCATCTCGTAAGCGATGTTTTGTCGTCTTCTGAAGCTAATCTCTGTGTTGTAAAGGTCCGACCTGGCAAAGGCTTTCACTACCTCGCCAAACAGCTCAAATTGCACTCTCCAATCGTGGAATATCTTTTCCAAATTGTGTTTCGTTTTTCGTTTCTTAAACTCCCCTTGGTCGCTCAACAAGTCGTTGAAATACCTCCTGTTCTGTGTTTTCATTTTAAGGATGGCACTCACTACCTCCTGAATTCGGTATTTAATGTCATTATTCATTTCGTTTGCTTCGTTAACGAAGTCCCCACCCAATCCAACGAAAATATTAGGCATGGCAAACTCGAGAGTGAACGCGTAAACGTTGGTGTCAAAAAGCTCTTCGGAAGTTTTCCCGAAGCCAGCAACGTTCGCGTCCCTTCCCAGCGTCTCCAGGAAGAACTGATTAAACAGTGCTGTAAGCGATCCCGAGCGTGCCCCTAGCAAACCGACGTCAAAGTCGGAAGTGCACGTTCCACTGCCGTAAGGTACCGGGTAACACACCCCGGAGGCGGGAACAATTAGATTTTTAGTGGCGCTGTCAATTTCGCAAGGACCAAAAGTCATGTCACCGCGGAGTAAATTAAGGACGTATGTGACGTACAGGTATCTGGCTGCTGTCACGTACAAGAGATTTGTACATTGTCCTGTTGAAACATCGCGAAATTTTGCGTCTAACACCATGTCCGACCAGTCGTTGTTGCGAATAAAGAAAATTTCGACCCGTTTCGCGACACTGTTGAAGTACCACGTCCCTATTAAACCTTGAAATGTTGGGAATTTGATCCAAATGTCGGCGTTTGCGGACTTCTCGAAACAAAAGTAATCCACAATACATTTCTTAAAAAAGTCCAAGTCGTCGACATCGTTGTCGTTCAACTCGCCAGTGCTAGGAAAGAGAAAGTTATAATTTCAATGTAGTGATTCGTACTCTTGTTGGTTTGTTTTCGTTTGCACTAACAATTCATCGCTGAAATAAAAAGCCGAAAGGTTCAAGGAAACACCGAAACTTACGATGTGAGAAACCGATGTGTCGAGCGAAGGCCAGAAGAAAGAAGTGAAAGGTAAAATGATATAGATGATATTCTTATAGGTGTGTGTGTAATGTGACGCAAAAGTCACCTGTTAGTCTTGGAAATTTCGGCGGTTCCCAGGCCGTTTTGGCTTTTTACGTAGTATTTAAAGGCCGACAATGAGGACTTGACCGGGTTTTCGAGTACGAGGAATTCGTTCTAGTCTGAGCCAAAGCTGAGGATTGGAAGGAATTCCGAGTACTTGAAAACCAGGTCTATTCCAAATTGGAGGCCTTTGAATGATTTCTCAGAATCAACTAGTGAATTGGCACAACGAATTGGTGTATTAGTAATCAGCGTATCGATGAATAAACTGATTGTGTGAAATTATATTTTAAGTCCAAGGACTTAAACTATTATTTCCAATCCAAGGACTGAAAAAACCAGTTCAAGTCCTCTGCCCAGTACTTCTATGGTATTTCAAGTTCGCTCACGTGGTGCCATTCAGCGCGTCTGGTTGAATGATAAACTCTTGAACTGTAAGAGAGTTTGAGAAACGTTGTTCAACTCCGGGTGTCAAGAGGCTTGAGGAAGCTGTGAAAAAGACGACAGACGTCGACAACTTTCTCAACTTTAACGAAAGTTTTACGACATCAAAGCTGTTCATATAACAGTTTCTCCTGTCAAACAAGCTTAATTCTGTGTTCTTACAGTCTTGAGTAGAATCCTTTATTTTATCCAGGCTAAGATTTAGCAATGAACTTGATCACACTGAAACGTCACTCGGACGGTTCCTGGCCAAACACAAGCGCGAACAGAGTTCGAACTTTTTCGTCAATTTCGACCAACGAGAGCAAAGCGTAAATTTCAATGTACATAAATTGTTCAACCCAACCACTGCAATAGCTAGGACCCAGTTTCCTGGAACAAAACCCCTCAGTCCCTTTATAAGAAAAAATGTAATTACATTATTGCTCTGGCGGCACATTCTCTTTGTGTTTGTTCTGTTAATGGTGGACATGCGCGTTTAAATTGCCGTTTATGCAAGTTCGCATGCCAGTGACCAGGGTTGAAGATCGAGTCAGTCTGGAACGAGGGCTTTCGGGATAGTTGGATGCCAGTCTTCCCTGGAATCGTCATTGACATCTATAAGGTAGATAAGAAAACGTGTTAATTTTTCAAAGTTTTGAAGATATCAAGAACGCAAGCAGCTTATGTTTCCGAATAGAATACAGCGTAGACAGGGATAAATAAGGTAAAAAGTTCATTCATTAATGGCCCTACCGAAAGAGATAATGACTTGAAAATCTAATCTTAAACCTTTACAGTAAACGTTACATTCTGCGTAATATATTAGATGATATGTTGTGAACAAGGTTGTATCCAGTGAGACAAATGCTGTAAAAACATTGAATATTTACAAGTTAAATATAATCATATTTAGATATTAGAGCTATTATATATTTGCCAAGCACCGTAGTTGTAGCCGCCACCTTTGTCGTTACCGTCAATAGCAGCCTCATCGGTCATCAGTATTCCTAGCCAACGTTTTATCAAATGAACTACAACAAGGTAATAGAGCTACGACCTGTGGCAGTATCAAATTCATATTTGGTGAGGTACAAGTGCTAAATCGATTCAACACAATTCCAACATACTCGCTAGACCCTTCAACCCACCACCTTTGTGGGTTGTGGGTTGAAGTGTCCAGTCCAGGATACTCTAGTCCAACACTCTACTAAGTGAAGTACAAGACCATCCAACCCGCAATTTCTGACACCATAGAGAATCAATTTACCGAGAGAGTTACAAGGCCATGTAATTCACAACCATTAACATAGTACTCCAGCATGGCAGAAGTTGAATGTAAGTTCTATTGTTAGCTAAGGTCTATACCAACCGAATTAAATGATATGTCTATTCAACTTACGATAGCTCCCAATATCGAGGTGAATATAATTAAACGAAAACCTTTTTGTCTCATTTCGTACTCCCTAAAAGTAAAGAAATGTTTAAAAATGGAAAGCGACAAGTTTAACAAGATATACTTTTTTTCCGGCAAACCTCCAGTCATTGTTTCTTATGTATACTAAGTTGCATTCATCTTTCAGCACTTCGTTTTTCAATATTTCTCATACTCTCTTGATTCTCATTCGAAAGTCCTACAATTTCATTTTTTTTATAGTTTTCTTGCATTTTGTTTACTGATGCTTTTTTATTCGTATTCGTGTGCTTTAACCCTTCCCTGTCCGAGACGTCTTCCCCTGACGAGTAAAATCGTCTGTCGTTAGCCAGAATAAAATTAAAAAGTCCGGTACGGACCGGAAAGGGTAAGGGAATAATTTCGTGATTTAACGATAATACTGTTGTTGTCGATGTCAATGAGGTTTTATCGTGAGTTTTGCTCTAAATCAAGCAAAATCGTTCTTTTATTCATCAGAAATCGTGTTATTTAATTCCCTTATTTTATTAAAATTTTAATAGCTGGCAAGCGAGTAAAAGCTTCGAAAAGCTTACAAAGTAACTTTGCTTTGAATTACTGAACTTGAGTTTTTTAGGTCACTTTGTTGCATGCTTTTTCGGCATCAGACAGGTTTCTCTGGCATCTTTCTTCGTATACACGCATACATGCATACATATTCATACATAGATACGTATATACATACATACGTACATACATGTATATATACATACATACGTACTAACGTATAACTTACCTTCGTACACCCACAGAAATGCTCGACTAGATTCATTATATGAACTATACTTTTCCTAACATAACTCTGTCAACAACTCTCTTAACCCTTCTGTATGACCTTACGCCTTTTACCTACTATTCAAACAGCCCGTCAGTTTCTAATGAGATATTCAGTTAACCATGCAATTTCACTTTTTCAACAATTTTTTACGTTGAATTTTGTCAGATACAAATGAGTAATACCCAAGTAATATTGCCATGGCAGGCATATCAGACTTAAATCAATCTTATCCAAAGGTACACCTCCCACCGAACACTTAGTTACTCGAAAGACAAATATTGTTTGAGCAGTTTAACAGTAAATTTCTAACTGTTTCAGTTAAAAACTATTGTATTTGTAATGCAAAGATTCTTTTATACCTTTAAACTCCAGCAGCCTGCTGCAGGTTCTTCTTTCTGCAGAATATCAAATTTAATCCACTGCCTAACAAATGCTGTGATATACGACCCCAAAGGGCGTGCCTGTTTACAATTAATTATGCTGGTAAATTCAACGAAGCGTGCATTCTAAGGAAACTCTTTTTCTTTGATCTTAACCTGGCAATCTTTTCTTGAAAGACTGCCTTCTTTTCAAGCTGCCTGATGCTCCCCAGCTTCTCAATTATCGTAAATAATGTCACGAGTCTTCTACTGTTAGATAACGTTTTTTCAAACAGAGACATGGCATATGAGAATTGTTGTGATAATATATCAAAATATACAATGTTTTGACTGCCACAAGCATTATTATGGAAAATATCAAAAGTGATTGAAAAAACATCTTGCGCGTAAGAGTCTCATTTCTACGATGACTACCAGGAATGTTTGGTGGCGATTTTCATCATCAGTGTTTGGGGAAAGGTTTTCATTTTCATATTTTAGGAACTGTCTGGGTAATTTTACCCAGTATTCTTTCGAATCCCATCTGTAAAGACCTTTTTTAGCGATATATTAGGTAACGTGATAGAATCAATTGGAATACTGGTTCAGTTTATTTCAAATGAGCTCAGTGGTTGTGAGAGAAAGAACCAAACGGTTAAGGCAGCAAAAAATGAGAAGCAGTGAAGATTCATCAAATTTGTGTGTCACACCCGGTGTGAAAGTGAATGAATTCTTAAGAATTAACTTTGTATTTGCTTCGATGGTTTTTGAATTTGTTTAATCTAATTCTTTTTTGCGATTCTCGCGACGAAACGCCCAAAATTCCGCAGCGTAGCCTTTTCTGTTTGCCACTCTGAAGCCATACATACTGCCTTATAAACATCTCGACCGAACGGTGTGCAGCAAACTTGTTGTTGCTCCTTTTATAACAAAACTAGTTCCTTCCAAACTTCATAGAACGTTATTTTAACAAGAAGGAGGCGTACATGCGATCGATGAACTTCATAAGATTCTGAATAGATTAAAGTTACATATCTGGACTTGAACTGCCACAGTTAATATTTCTTCTGTTCTCTTATATAACCCTTTTTTGCCACCTGCTCGAAGCTTTGCCATGAATAATTTTCGGTTGTAGTTTCGTATTTTGTTGTGGATGATATCCATACATTTCGCAGACAGCCCCAGTCACTTAAGGTATTTTGATGCAGTGCATTCGAAAGTCAGTAAGAATCGGGTAATACTTGTCTGTTGTAGTTTCTGAGGACTTGTCACGCCATTATCAACAGCACGATTATTTATAATCTTTTCTGATATCTCGGAAGTGCCATTGCCCCTCAACCCCACCCAATATCTGAGAACCCTCCTCACTTCATATCTACCAACGTTCAACAAATCTTTGCTTATGCCAAGCGAATGTATCATATTTCTTGCTATATACATTGCCTCGACCATGCTCCGCAGGTACTTGCACATTTTTAAGAGACAAATCTGGATTTTGAGATTGTGTCTGACGCATTCTCGATTGTACTCCTTATTGGCGTCGGCCCAGTTCTCCAAAATCGACACCCAGTAATCGTCCAAATTATTTTTCCCAACATTCTTACCCATCTTCATTTCGCCTACCAGGTGACGAATTGCCCCTCGGGTCATGTAGACCTCTGCAGCATGTAGAAGAGAGGTGGCATCTTCACCTAACAATTTTGGTATCAACCGAGTAGTTTCAATTCCTTCGATCGTTCCTAAGATCAGCTCATAAGCGATATTGTTTCTCCGTCTGAAGCTCAAATCTTTAGAGAAGTGCGGCGAAGTAATGAAATTTGTCACCTTTTCGTCAAACATCTTCAGCTTCATGGTCCACTGGTGGAAAATCTTTGTCAAAAGCGGCCGCGATCTAAGCTCGACTTGATCACTCATGAGATCGTTGAAGTACTTTGTGTTGAATTTTCTCATTTTGTAGATGGCGATCACGACCTCCAGAAGTTGGTGCTTGAGATCTTTTTCCATCTCATTTACTTCTTCTCGCAGATAGTGCTGTTTATAATTGAAGTAAAACATCGTCGACATGGCGTACTCCATTTTGAACGCGATAATGTTCGCCCGGAAGATCTCTTCTGGGCTCTTGCTGAATCCGGCCACCTCCGAGTCTCTCCCGAGTGGCTCAAGGAGAAACTGGTTGAACAGTGTCGTGAGTGATCCCGAACGAAGCCCAACCAATATGACTTCGTGTTCGGAGGAACACTTCGTCATCGCTGCCGGAGGTAGATAGCATACACCGTGTTCGGGTATTTTGTACTTTTTTGTTCTTCGATATCACAGGCATGCTTTAAAGGAGCAATAGTCGTTCAGGCGATCCAAGGCTTTTCGTCAGAGAAAAGCCGTTGGAATTCTTTGAGATCAGTCACGACAGCTATCAACCTTTAAACTTTTTACCCTATTTTCGAAACAGATGTCCACTTGCATAAAGAATGTTAAAAGTTGGAACCAAAGCTGTCATTCAGAAACGAAGTCTCGTGGTCAAGACGGAATAATTTATTTCCTCTTCAGGCAGTTTGGTATTCTTACATCTTTTTTATATGTTTCTCACCACGTTGCCTACGAGAGTGGCTTCGAAATCTGAACCTTGATTTGTTGTTTCAGGCTACACGCAATGTTTTCAAAACACTACCAGCTACCATTTTGACGAAAGTTGGGTTGGGTTTGGAGATCACTAGTTTGGATCATAGAAATCACAGGAGACGAGTCAAGGCAATGGGCTTGATCCCTTTGGCTTTTACATGAAAGAATATCAAAATTAATAACTAACTAAATTGAAGCAAAATTGTTATTTAGTATAGTAGTAATAACCAGCGTTCTGGATGGGAGTGTACCTGACCTTATACAAAAGTAATTTCCTGTTGTATTTTCGTATTTCGTTATGGACCGCGTCCATGCACTTTGCGGATAAACCCATCTGTCTCACGAGGGATGTTTTGCATTTGAAAATTGACAGGAACTTGACAATGCTATATGGTATTTTGGGAACTGAAGGTTTAACCACGGCTGGATATACTGTAGGACGTCTCGTCTGGAACGACCTGCGTCGTCTGGTTGTGTATAAAGTTCTGCGTCGTCTAGTTGTGTATAAAGTTCTGCGTCGTCTGGTTGTGTATAAAGTTCTGCGTCGTCTAGTTGTGTATAAAGTTCTGCGTCGTCTGGTTGTGTATAAAGTTCTGCGTCGTCTAGTTGTGTATAAAGTTCTGCGTCGTCTGGTTGTGTATAAAGTTCTGCGTCGTCTAGTTGTGTTTAAAGTTCTGCGTCGTCTGGTTGTGTGTAAAGTTCTGCGTCGTCTAGTTGTGTATGAAGTTCTGCGTCGTCTGCTTGTGTATAAAGTTCTACGATGTCTGCTTGCGTATAACGTTCTGCGTCGTCTACTTGTGTATAAAGCTCTGCCACGTTTGCTTGACAAGAAACTGCGACCAACTTCCGTTGGTGGCCGATCCTTTGAAATGAATGTCATCGGTATCTCGCCTATACCTTTGTCCCTCAAACCTTCCTCCCAGTAAACAACAATTTTCCTCAGGCCATCATCTACGTTTAACAAATCTTTGGCTAGATTTTTTTGTTTAAGGTTTTCCCTGGCTTGGTGCATGGCCTCTGTCATTCTTCTTAAGAACTTGCTCATCTTCAAGAGACATACTTGGATCTTCAGTTTGTGCTTGATGCATTCTCCATTGTACTCCTTGTTGGCGTCGGCCCAGTTCTCTAACATCGACAACCAGTAATCGTCCAAATTATTCTTCTGCGCATTCCTCTTGCTCTGATCCTGACACATTTTCATTTCGCCGACCACGTGACGAGTTGCTCCCCGCGTCATGTATACCTCGGCACCGTACATGAGAGCCATGGCGTCCTCACCTAACATAGTCGACCAAGGGATTCCTGAGCTTTCAATAGTTCCCAGGACAAGCTCATAAGCGATATTGTGTCTTCGTCGGAAACTCAAGTCCTTGGAGTAATGCGGCGACTCCATGAAGCCCTTTATTTTTTTGTTAAATAAATTGAGCTGTACTGTCCAGCCGTGAAAAATCTTTGCCCAATTTGGTTTTGCTCTCAGTTCGACCTGATCGCTAATGAGATCATTGAAATACATCTCGTTGGACTTTCGCATTTTGTAAATAGCGACCACAATTTCGAGAATTTGATATTTAATGTCCTTGTTCATGTTTTTTATTTCATTTTTAAACCAATCTGGCCATATTCGCCGTGGAAAAATATTAGGCAAAGCGTACTCCAATTTAAATGCGATAACATTTACCCCGAAAATTTTTTCCGGAGTTTTTCCGAAACCGGGTACAAGCCGATCTTTGCCAAGTGGTTCTCGGAAAAACTGATTAAAGAGACCTGTGAGAGTTCCCGAGCGCCCACCGAGCAACTTTACTTCATACTCGGAAGTACACGTCATAGCAGCCGGGGGGATGTAACAAACTCCGTGGTAAGGGGTCTCGTGCATTATTTTGAGCTGGCCCTTCTGTTTACAGGGATTAAACTCGAAATCGTCGCTCAAAAGTCGCAAAACATGAACCACGTAGAGGTATCTTGCAGCGACTACATACAAAAGGTTGGAACATTCTCCAGATGTCGGGTTTCGAAGCATTGGGTTGGCCAGAAGCCGCGGCCAATTATTGTTGCGAATGAAGAAAAGCTCCACGCGCTTTGCAAGGTTCTTGAAATGAATTTCTTCCTGTTTACGATGAAGGAAGCTTTCAAATTTGGGTATGATTTTCCAAGCATTTCCGCTCTGTTTAAAGCAGTAGTAGTCGACGATACACTTCTTGAAGAAGTTTAGGTCCGCTTGACTCTCGTTTTTTATAATGATCCTAAATGAACAAGAGAAGCTTCAGGTAAAAACGTATATGGATTATTTTATGAGACGTGTATGGACACGCAATTTACGAATGAGTTGATGATGTGCATTGTGCATTGATCTGTAAAAAGACTGGAGTGATACCTCCTTGCACCTGGCCTCGGGCGAGCTACCTTGCCGGTCGAAAACATGAGCGTATTTTTTTCTCTAACTCACGAGGGCATAATTGGATTAAAACTCTATTTTATATACATATATAGATCGTTATTTCTGACAAATACGCGGACCCACAGACATTGACCACTTCCTTCTTAGGATAAAAAAGAAAATTGTCAAAGAAAAACCCGAACTTTAGATGAAGTATGTTTTTGTCAATAGGTCGCATTTTATCGCTTAGGCCTTAGGGGAGTAGAGTGATTGGCATGTTGACCTTATCTCCACCAGACAGGTAGCTACCACTGGTTATCGAAAATAGGCTAAGCGCTTTTTGTCTAGGTTTTTTCTTCATATTTTACCGTTTAAATTTTACATGTTGTTATATGTGACATCAATGGATCCTTGTCAGATGGCTTCATAAATCCCTGGAGTAATATTTCGGTGGGGAGAGGTACCCAGATCCCTCGTTCATGAACGTGCCCTTAACAGCCCGCCACCAAGAAACTAATTTCTACCGCCAATGCAAAATGCAATGTGAGCGAAGTTGCTGGAAGCCATGTGTTCCTCAGGGAGCTGTATACCTTTTGGCCAACTCGTCGCAATTTTTTCTTGTAAATTCACTGGATTTACATGTTGGTTTACTATTCAAAGAATGGATGTTCACCGGAACCTGAAAGATCAAAAGTTACATCGCGTTATAAAATTAATATGACAAAACGATGCACAACTTGAAGATGCGCTCTGTAATTGCCCTAAACTCGAGCTTCTAAGGATCTCATTCGAAAACGACAGCTAATTTAAAATTACTAGGACAATTTATGGTAAATAATAAGTAGATTTTGAACAACGGTTTAAAAAAATGTGAATTTTTAACAAGTGAATCTTTATCAGCTGTTACAATACACGAGCTTGTTGTTGCAAATTAATTGTCATTATTCAAACATTGAAGGAAATAATTTAGTACTGTTTCATTTGAATCACAATTGGCGTTTGAGAAATCGATTGCTGTCGTGTTTGAAGATCAAAAAGTTGGTAGAACAGACTTTAGAAACTTTTTAAACGTCAGCTTCAGTCCCATACCCGGTCACCAGCGCCCAAATCACCGCGTGCGGGACTGAAACTAAGACACAAAAACGCCTCCATGCACATCAGTTTAGCCTTCATTTTTTTGATTGGCTGTCAGACATCCAATTAAAAAAGTTCTATAGTTGGTAAACAATTGGGATCCGCAACAAAAATAATTATGATAATAATAATTTGTGAAGAGCAGGAAGTTCTCACGCCACTTTCTGGCCAGCTCCTAACACGACTTGACCTTTGCTTTCCAAATGGTAGTCATGGCAGCACCAAATTGGTTACGTTGCTAAAGTTAAGAGCTTGTACCCCTCTGGTTTGTTCAAGATCTTAATGAGTGGGAGACCGTCATCTTGCAAATGTCTCAGATATATCACTTAGACATTATCTGTCACTTACAGTGAGGAGTCCAATGATTGTGAGGATTATCACTGATATGGAATCGTTACAGGCGATCTTCATCTTTCACGTCCGGTTTTTCTAAACCAAAGCCAATAAAAAGGTCGCTTATATCATCATATTGTAAAAAAAAAGCCGTTCATATTGATCTGTCACATGTATCTGTATCTGTATATGCATATGCATATGTACATGTATATATGTATATATGTATATATGTATATATGTATATATGTATGTATATGTATATGTACTGTATATGTATATACAAATGTATATGTACTGTATATGTATATACAAATGTATATGTACATGTAAATGTATATGTATATGTACATGTACATGTATATGTATATGTATATGTGTATGTGTATGTGTATGTATATGTATATGTGTAAGTGTATATGTATATATGTGTATAGATACATATATATCATAGACTAATACGTATACGTATACACATATTTTGATATTTCCATATTATGAGCTCTACAATTAAATCTAGCTGCTAATACTCTATGAAGTTTATTACGAATAACTCAGTATAAACATTCCTCTCGTCCTTATTGAGTCGTTAGCCGCTTATCGGCACCTGTCGATAATGAGATATCGAGTAGTGAGTAGTATAGCCGGTTGGAATGTACTATTTGAAATAGGCTATTAGCTCGTTTCTGCCAAATATATTCAATTGAAACTTACTTGCCATTTTACTTCACGTTGTCGGTTGAACTATTGGACAAGTGACCTTCGCACGAAATATTAGCTTCTCTGAGCAATTTCATCAACCTTTTAGTCTTTTACGTGTTTTTAGGCTTTCGGGCATTTTTAACTAAGCTTTCGGGCATTTTTAATTAGGCTTTCGGGCATTTTTAACCATTCTGGTTATGACCGAAAGCCAGTATCCTAGTATGTTTGTTAGAACCTTTGTAACAAAATTTTCAAAAATGATGAGGATACAATAAAGATAAAGATACTAAAGATAATAAAGATACTTCACACTGCTTTCACAGTCTACCTTTATACACTATTGTTTGCATAAATACGCGGGTTAGTTAGATGGGAAGTTTTTGAAAATCCCAAACTAAACCTGAAGAAGGTTGGCAAAAATGATTTTCATATTAAGCGCCGTCGACTCCGTAAAGCGGCCAGAATAATCTCTTTGAAAACTTTCCACGCTTCCAGAACCTGTCCCTTGACAAAGGGGAAGTTTTTCTGTATATGGAAAGTAAGAGGAGAGCTTGTGGTGATATTGACACATAATTATGATATTAGAAAATGATTTACCTTTAGATTGAGCAGCATATGTCTTGCCTTTAATGACAATACAGCAACCAGCAAAATATCTGTTTTCGCCTCTGTGTTTAATCTTTTTCAAAGAAAATATGATTATACAATCGCTTAAGTAGAAAAAAATATCAACTGTTTTTACTTGTAGCACCATTCAAGCGTGCACGTTCAAAGAAAACAGACATCGAATTGGATGAGGACCTGTTCTGCTCATCTCTGAGTCTTTACCAATGCTTTTTCTTGCACTAGAGTTAATTCTACTTATTGAAATCTTACTTCTTAATTGTAGTGTGCAACGTCAGCTATCGATGTCCGAAACAGACGTCCCCTTAGATTAGGAAAGTTTAAAGATTGAACAAACTTAAGCCATTCTTCAAACTGAATGTCCTAACTGTTGCCCCCTCACAAACACTTGGGACTGGTTATGGAGGTGGCGATGATGATTAAATCGAAGTCAGGTGCAGATCAGGTTAATAAATGCATCTGCTCGCGATTTTATAGTACTAAACCTAAGACTGTGCGGCTTCGGGTTCCGACTATTTAGCCATTTGCCCTAAACTCTGGAGGATTCTTGTGGATGGGAGTGTTCCTGACCTTATAAAAAAGTAATTTCCTGTCATATCTTCGATAACTTGTAAACTCAGACTACAGATGTGAAAAAACCAAAGATGTTCCAAATGCACCTAAAAATACAATGGTTGTTTGATAACACAAGGCAGACCCGGATTAAACACTTTTTCATCAGAAAAATTTTTTTTTTTTTTACAAGAACAGTCCACATTACCAAGCCAGGGTTTTGGTACTGGGGTAGTTGCCAGAGACCAAAACATTTGGATTTGAACCGTGTCCAGACAGCTATTGTGGTTCACCAAAAGAGAAACTATTCACATTTTTCATTCTCACAGTTTTTTGGGCCAGTCAAGATCTGGGCGAGGGGAAAATAATTACTTCCCCTTCAATATAATCCATCAAGAAATGGTGTGTTCGCAGAACACAGTTGGCTTAGTAAGTTGTTTAATCAGCTCCTTTAAGTTTTCAAAAGACCTATTTGGCATTTCTTTGTTTCAATAACTTGCTAAATTTTAAAGTTAGAGTGAAGGCCCTTGGTCGGAAAATGAAACATTTTTTCGTTTTTAAACATCATTTAACACCGTCTGCCCACCATATATTATAATTCCAGGCCATTGATAGAAATGGTTGCCTTACTGGAACGTCACAGAAATGCGAGGATTATTATCTGTTATTGATTTTACAACGAATTCATGAAAATTTTTCCAAAACGAAACTTAATAATTGGCTCATCTATCTCAGTTTACATTATCTCTTGTGACATCAAGTCCTGATGGTATAATTATTTTCACCTCCCTGACTTCGTCTCAATTGCAATCGATCTAAGATTGCGGAACTTCCTTAACTTTATCAGCTTCTAAAGAAGACACTTCCACAAATCCTGATCATGGATATCACATTCTTTCTGAATGTGGTTAATAGATTGGTTCATGAAAAATCTGGTGGTCAAAGGGGTGGTAAAAGAGTAGAGGCAAAAAAAGTGGTGGGGGCAAGTCTTAACCCGGCCCAGGCTTCTGCAGGCCGACAGCCTTGCAGGATTCAAGATGGCGGATTGATGTAAATCTCAGGTTTTTTTCTTTTTCTTGGTTGAATCTCTGAACAGGTTGCAGAATGTCTTTGACATCAAAAGAGCTATCTTCCTTACTGGGGTACGTGCAAAACTGATAGATATTCTTTGGTTAATTGCCGTAGTTTTAGAATCTTAGCCCTGTCGTAAGTGCCATGAACAGACATGTAAACCCACGACAGTCAATTGTGTTCAAGAGCTAATTCTCCCGGACGTTGTTTTTTTTTTTCCGCGTAGCATCTTGTCTGAGGATAACCTGTCTCAGTCCTCCTTTGAAGGCATAGCCTCGACGTTTCATCACACTTTTCAAAGGCAGGATCATTTTCGTGTAGGGTCGTCTCTGGTAAGTTTGGTTACGTGTAGTTAACTCACCAAGTAGCCGGGGTTGTTGCGAGTGAAGACTTATTTAATCTGTCAGAGAAGCAGACAAAATCCAACGAAGTCAAGCTCAATTTGTTGTTTTAATCTTCAAGACGGCTGTTTTTGTATTTTGCCGCAATAATAAAGTTGTGTATTTCAACGTTGGTTTGATTCTGTTGCTTTACATTTTACTGCTACATTTGGGCTTAATCCAGCGACCCCGATGTATGACAAATTATTTATCTGCCAGCACAATCAAATTTTCTGGCATATCAACATTAGGAGCATGCTGGTTAGCCCAAGCATGATGGGATGTGCATCATTGATCACACTGCACCCCTACTCAAAAATGCATTGTGTGGCATTCACTGTCTGTGTTACTATATTAGAAGTGAAAAGGATTAAAGTTTATCCTCTTGACGCTAAGTTTGGATGTCATTTTGTAGATGTTATTACTACAACAGCATGATCTTCTTCCAGCAGCAAGTCAACGATTATCGATTTTGTTCTTACTTTATGAAATGTACAAGACGGGACCACCTCAAAGCAACCCCTATGCTTCTTTCTTTGTTCAGCTTTTGGTGAGTTGCATCTCCTGTTGAACTTACTGGAATAAGTATAGACCAGTATGCTGTGTGTTGTGTATTGTAAATTATGTCAGGGTTCTGCCCATGGCGGGTGATACCAGGCAGTAACACTCAGCACTGAGTGGCACCACCTGGTACTTAAGCCAAAGTGAACCCTTCCACATGGTACTCAAAAAGTATCAAATGTGAAAAGAAAACCTCCAGTTATCTTTTTTTTACTTAATATTATTGACCATTATTTGGTCAAATTTTATATCACAATGTGCACATAATTACTTACTGGTGATTCAGTGAAATATGATATTCATTCAAAACCAGAATGGATTGTTTGATGACTTTTTTTTTGGGGGGGGTGACCTGCGGTTTGTAGGTGCCCAGCACTTATATGGTCTTGGGCAGAACCCTGTTATATATTATATATATTTCTGTATAATGTATAGTAATTAGTGTATTTTGTACTGATTAATATTCTGTACTGATTAATATTCTATACTGTAAAGTAGTTAGTAACCAATATACTGGTTGGCATACCATGTGTCAATATTGGTATGTATTCTGTATGCTGTGTATCAACCAGTATAAAGTAAAGTGATTTGAAAATTATGTGCTGTATACCATGTACTGTTAGCGTATTGTGTACTAGTTATATATTATGTCATTTGTAATAACCCCAAGTTCCTACCTGCATAGTATCAATGTACAAAATTTACAAAAGTTATTATATCATTAATTGTTTTTTATATTTTAGAATAATTCATCAAGTGATGATAGTTATTCACCATCAAACAGTCTGCCTATACTCACTTCCACAGAAAAACTGTTCTTATCCCAGCTGTTAACAACACCATCAAAAGATGTTAGTAATGATGAAAGTTACTTTTTTTATTATTCTAGCTTCTTTATCTCTCTTGTTCTTTGTTTGTTCTTACTTAATATCCTAGTTACCAGTCATGTGTACTTGTTTTTACACCTTATCAGCCTTGCTGACATCCTTAATGACTTCTCATTAAATGTTCATGCATCACTATTATTATTTATCTCATTCCCCTGTACCCACCAAAACTACCCCATGTCATGCTTTTGAACCTTTATTATTCTTATTGACCATGATATAATACACAATTGGTTTGACAATGACTTCAAAATAGAGTTGAAATGTCTCAGAGTTTGATCTCAACAGTAAAAGATCAGTATGGCACTGTAGGGTTTTCTATCACAAGTGGAAAGGTGTATTCACCTTTTGAAAAAATTCAAGGTCCTAACAAGGAAGGTAGAGTAGAGGGTAGCTGGGAGCTATAGTCCCCTACTTTTTTCCAAAATAATAATTATAATGTTGAAACAACTACATTTTATAACACTTGCTCTGAAATATCCTGCAGAAGCTTGCAAACTGGTGTATTTTTATCACAAGATCCCCACTTGGAATTCTGCTTGACCATCCCTGGGCGCCAATGCCCCTACCCTTTCTGTTATGAAACTGTTGAATAAGTGTCTTAATGCTGTATTTCCATTTCAGTTTATGTTCAAATTCAACCTAAGAGAATACAGTACCAACTGCAAAGGTTGTCCACATTTATTCATTTGTAACAAAATGACAGTGCAACCAATAGTGGAGTAACTGAAAATACTTCTTCATGAACACTACTCTAAAACCTTCAATACTTACCAACCTCCACATTTTGTTTATTTTTTTTGCTCAAATGCATTTTGTTTTCCTTTCCCACAGATCATGTCTTTCATGCTCATTTCAATTCTTACTTTTTTAGCTTCTAAAGAAAACCCCACGACAGATCCTTATCATGGATGTTACAACAGCACAAGTATGACCTTTTTGTCTGACATATAGTGTAGATATAGTTTGCAAAAATTAGGTACATCTTTTAAACTAACGGGATGTTCCTGGTTCTGTTAATGTCAGCAACTCAAAAAAGCTATTGTATTAAGAGTGATAGTTTAAAAAAAAGACTGCTGGGGGCTTTGGCAGGTATGTCAGAAAGGAGTTTAACTGAAATTGAGTAATTAATATAATAGAACCTTTCTTGGTTACCAGTATTTATCCTATATATAAAAAACACTATTGAAAAATAGTTTGCTATGAAACCATAAGATCGGAAGGTGTGTTTGGGCTCTAATGCAACATACACACATGGAAGTTCTGACTCAATAGGAGAGTGCTCACTAATGGTGTTAACAAATATTCTGTAGATGTCATTTTTTACCATGCAGGTCTTCAGGAATTTATTTATTGAGAATAATTTAATAAAAACTGGGGAGCAGTAGGGGATTTAAGGCTTTTTTTACACTATACCATTATTCATTCTGATGTATCCAATTATCTCAATAGAGTTTTCAGGACATGATGCTACATTAGTGACCAAATCAAATCTAGGAATTGTGCCTTTGAGACTACATTACATACCCCAGGATGAACACTAGTATATGACAATTGTGTTGTGTAAATGGACCCTAAGGAATAGTGAAAGGTTATACTCACATGGCTCCTTAATCTTTGAAGAAAGCTAGTCTCAATGTATTGTCCTTTTTTTACAGTTAAATGACATAAGTTCAATCCAGACCAGTCTGGCCCAACAACACTCTTCTCTTCCTCACCTTGTGAAATCAGGATTACCCGTAGTTATCGCTGATCCAGATGTGGATAACAGGTAAAATTTATACATTTCATGAGTTCTCTCACAAGGAAACTGACTGAAACCCACTTGACAACTCAGTGCTTATCCTTGAGGCTGTATTGTGACTCTCTCTGTTTCAGTGTCATCTTGTGGGTTACATGAAAAGAATATATCATGACTAACTTAATGTGCAAACATCAACTGATAAATGTATGGATTCATGTACTTTAACTAGGCAAAACTCAAGCATTTTCCCAGGTTGATTATTGATTGTATTGGTTGATTATTGATTATATATTGATTATATACATTGGGAGTTTTAGAGAGAGCTTGGAGAGTGCTACCCTCTATTGACACAGGATTTTGTCTCTGGCCCAGCAGGTGCACCCCATTTGTTGGGTGAAATAAACTGCTCAGTAACCTTGTTGGAAACAAAAAAAAACCTGTTTCACAGTTTGAAAAAGAAAAGCCAAAAAAAACAGAGACTCATGCCCCTGACCCTTCTAAACAAATGTTTTTTATTTTCTAGCTCAGGCTTTGATTCCTCTGCTGCCTTGCAAATTTCTGAAACACTTGTGACAGGTAGGTACAAATGAATCTCTGTTAAGAGGAAAACCTCAAGGCTGACAGAAGTGTCTCCTTAATAGAAATGTCTCCTTAATAGAGATGTCTCCTTAATAGAAGTGTCTCCTTAATAGAAGTGTCTCCTTAATAGAAGTGTCTCCTTAATAGAATTGTCTCCTTAATAGAAGTGTCTCCTTAATAGAGGTGTCTCCTTAATAGAAGTGTCTCCTTGATAGAAGTGTCTCCTTAATAGAAGTGTCTTCTTAATAGAAGTGTCTCCTTAATAGAGGTGTCTCCTTAATGGAAGTGTCTCCTTAATAGAAGTGTCTCCTTAATAGAGGTGTCTCCTTAATAGAAGTGTCTCCTTAATAGAAGTGTCTCCTTAATAGAGGTGTCTCCTTAATAGAGGTAACCTCTTCACAGAGTTGTATCCTTGACAGAATTGTCCCCTTAACAGAAGTGCCCCTTTATTCCCGAGATCACGGCTACTGAGGTTAATAGATGTTTTGCCGAGACCGAAGTTCGTGACTATGTTCCCTTTGTAGAGGTATCCTAAAGCAGAACTTTCACTGTAGTCCAGCTCTATCCTTCTTTTGGTCATTACTCTAAATCAACAGTGCGCAGCCTTTTTTCTGTGACGGACTTGCGCAGAAGTTTTTGTGCGAAACAGACGCGAGGATATTCAGGAAAACAATACAAAAGGTTTCTGTCATGATTATCGGAACGAAACTTTTTCAGGGGAAATCAATCCTCTACCGCCGACGCCTTCTGCCGGAAACTGTAACAGTCAAACTCTGTCACTCTCTACATTCTGTAAGACTGCTTTCGTTGCATTTAACGACTTAATTGGAGTTCAAAAGTGGGTTCTACGACCTTTAAAATGCAGTCTATACCTCTCGTTATGTTCTCCAGCACAACATCTACTGTACTCAGAAATGTTTGTTCTGTAGGCGAAAACGCTCCAAGTGAAATGTCGTTCAAACCACAGTTTGTTCGGATTCCTCCTCCGTTATATCAATGCGAAGATGAGGTTTGTATCTTGATTCATGCTTCTGCGCACCATTTTCTACTTCAATAGTTTTTAGAAATCGTTTTTTTCCTTTTCAATATGTTCATTCAACTCTCTGAATCATTGATTTAATATCTCTATTAGTCTGTTCAATGTCATCTTGTTTGGGGATTTAAATATGAATTGAATTCTACAGAACATACCTTTTAAAAAATATCAGACAGCGAATGTCCGCGCTTGACGTTAAATTCATCCGTTCCAGTCCTTTACAATTTTTTCCCATTGTTTCACACTTCCGTTAATTTTCAGAAGAGTACAAAAGGATGCAAACGAACGTCAAATGCGTCAAATGTTGCAGCTTCGTATTTGTTGAAACTATTAATTATTGTTAATACAATAATACAGCGACTTATGTGCACAATCCTGTTAGAACCTTTATTTAATTTTCCTTTTTTTCTTTTCGGTATCTTCTATAGTTTGTGTGGATGAATCCCCACGAAGAAAGGCCGACAATTGAGTGGGACAGATCTTTATGCGCCTCAAGTAATTCAGGTATAGGTGTACAATATGTAAGACTTGAATTCGAAATGACAAAGACCAGAAACATTACTGGTTACCATGTCTCATTCTGGTGAAACAACTTACGAAGATTTTGAAACGCATTAGTGCAAGTTGTGTCAGATACGATTTGATAACTCTCTGGTCAATTCGGTAGAGCGTTTCAGAACTTCCCCAAACATTTCTTCATAATACTATTGCCGTTACAAGCTCACATACCTCCCCAAATCTCGTCACTTTTTAGCTCGGCGGTACGAAAAGTTTTAAGGCTCTGGACAGACAGACATAGTATGTCCATACTTCAGGACATCTGTTTTTTGCCGATGAAAGCGTGTCCTTATAACCAGTGTTGCCACTCCTGGTGATTTTTCACCAAACCTTGTGAAATTGGACTGAGTCTGGTGATCTGATGAAGGAAATATGAAATTCTCTATTACTCTATTCAGACTCTATAATGAAAACGGGGCATTTGGTGAAATTTAGGCACCGATTTGGTGAAATGCAAAAAACCCGAGTGGCAACCCTGCTTATAACTCTGGTTCAATTTATTGTATTCAATTAGGCAGTCACGTTGTCATGTGTCTGTGTTTCCAGGCTCCTAAACCTTTCGTACGACCGCGGTAATAAAGTGATAGGATCTGGGGACGAGAATGTACCAAGTTCAGAGTGACTGGGGGTGAATTTAAGACTAAAAGTCGTGAATCTTTACAAGAATGTTGTGGTGGACCAGTTTGAATAATATTTGTAGTGTATATGCCCTAAGTGGGGTATAATGTAGTTGTTATTCCTCGGTCGTCTCTGTATCAATGGTTTTAGCATAGTAATCGAAATGCCAAAATAGCGAAGTATTTGGTTTGTTGCTAACTCTCTTTTAATCTCTACAGGTTCTGAGGTTCATCAGTTGATGGCCAAAGCTTTCAAAACTAGCTTGTCTTTGCAACAGCAACAGGTGGAAGGTTTTTATTCATCATATTTTTCATGTTGTAGTTTAACCGAATCTAGTTTGATGTTAACTGATTGCACCGTGAAGGGAAAGAGACTGTTCCACATAGGGTTCTGCCTTTTGCTTGATGGAGCCAAGTGTCTGTCATAAGCAGAGAAGCACCTGTTTGTTTAGGATTTCTTTAAACTAACCTTAAATGTCTGTGTTGGGCATGACAGTCCAGTAATACAACAAACCCTGAAGCTAAAAACCTGACATTTATTTCGTTACCACCGTATACTCTTTGGTTTTGTAGCAAGTACTCACTGAACTGGAAAATGATCCAAATTTTGTGTATCACATTGGATTAACTCCCAACAAGGTGAGCAAGCGTTCCAGTAGTGTTACTGTATTTTAGCGGGAAAAAAAATACATATGATTGTAGATTTATATTGTAACTGTTTTGAACTACTGTTTCTTTCTACTAACAAATAAATAGGTCACAGATCTGATTGGTGTAGTTCTCCTTTCCGTACCCGGTATTCCCTATCCCCGTTTCTCCCCTCTCCCCTTCCATCACCCCTCCTCCCTACTTCCCAATCTTCGTCCCCACAACCTTGCTTACTTCACTTCCTGCCTTCCCTTTGAAATCCTGTTCGGTCATGTTTTTCATATTATTTTTTTAAGTTGCCCGAGCTGGTTGAAAGTAACCCGTTGGTTGCCATTGAAGTCTTGTTGAAGCTTATGCAATCAAATCAAATCACAGAGTAAGGTTGACAGCAACATTTCCCATTCAAACAAGATAGCAGGAAATTGAGGTCAAGACCTGGCGTCTTCTCTCTCTCTCTCTCTCTCTCTCTTTCTCTCTCTCTTTCTCTCTCTTTCTCTTTCTCTCTCTCTCTTTCTCTCTCTTTCTCTCTCTCTCTCTCTCTCTCTCTCTCTCTCTCTCTCTCTCTCTTTCTCTCTCTCTTTCTCTCTCTCGCACACACTCACACAAACCCACAACCACACTTACACTCACTCGCTTTTTTTTAAACTGAGATTTTCTGGCAAAGATGATTATGTCCATGGCTTCCCCGAGAATTTGCTACGTTATTGCCACTAACAAAGGGTTTATCTGCGGATCAGCTTGGTTTATTGCCACCGAACAGTTTGACACTCTTTCACAGGAATTTGGAAATTTCCATCTTTGGAAATCCTCAGAACTAAATTTCAAGTCAATAATACTCGACCAGGGAATTCCATGGTCCTTAAGGTCTCTAATATGTCGGGGGCCACTGTTCAGAAACAGCCTGCTCTACCTCTTCTTTTCTTTTCAGATATTTTTCCGTTCTCGTTAACATGGAAATGTCTCTTCATTCGATGGAGGTCGTTAATAGACTTACAACGGTAAGTTTTGTTGTTTACTTATTTGGGGTTAAGTTTCTGTGGGCAGGTAATGTACTCCAGTAGCAAGAAGATCATTTCCCGTAATATTTTTTTTGTATGTGTGCTTTAATAGGCTGTCGATCTACCTCAAGAATTTGTTCATCTTTACGTCTCCAATTGCATCTCCTCTTGTGAAAATATAAAGGATAAATACATGCAGAATCGGCTTGTCAGATTGGTTAGTTAAACAGCGTAATCACTTTTTATTAGTGGAAGGATGCTCTCAATGCAAGTAATCATTTCGAAAAACAGGATGCTCGACACCTAAATACAATATATCTCAAAACATAAATATCTTTTTCGCTTTCTCTTCGTGTTAAAAATGACAAATTTTTGACGTTGCGCTTCCGAGCTGAAAAAGCGGAAGTGACGGAGATGTGGAAACGTTTAACTCAGTATCATGGTTGTGAATGTCGTTTTAACTTCGAGTTCTCATGTACGTCACTTCCTCCTATCCAGACCTTCCGTCACCTCGTCAAATGGGATCACCCTTTTACGTTTTGTTTTCTACAAAACGGAATCTAGTTCTTAAAAACGTGTTTTCGGTTCTTGAATTTTGAATGACTATAAGTGTCGGGAACTGCTGTCATGCCTCCAGTGACTTACTAATCGGGGAAACTATGAATTCTTAAGGCCTATTTACACGATACAACTGTCGCGTGCGATTGTACCTTCTGATGTATCCGATTAACTGAATGGAGTCTTACGCACGCATTGCTACATTAGTGAGCGAACTGAAAGCAGGAATTGTGTCTTTGAAACAAAATTACATACCCCAGGATGAACAATCGAATACGACGATCGCACCGTGTAAATGGACCCTTAAACAACTACATAGATATGAACAGATAAAGTAATTACGATAATCATAATAACAGATAATTGATGATAATTTAGGGTGATTAAAAACTAATGTTGAAGTAGGTAAATGTTCTTAATCTTTATCGTCTTGTATAAAACATCATAATAATAAATAATAAAAGTGGAAATAGTAATAAAATAGTCTGCCAATAATGTATTAGGAACTCCATAGGGGGGCAGTTTTGTACAGGAATTGACATGCACTTTTCATCTCTACCAGATCTATTCCAATTCTTGCCTTAAATGCTGAGAGTAAGGTTATGTTTCTAAAATTACTACCTAATTTTGGCCAGAGATAGGGCCCAAACGTTGGCAGTAAAATTTGACTTCGTCGAGGAACTTTCCTTATGCTCACTGTATAAGAAGTCGAGTCTCTCGTTATAGGTCTGCGTGTTTCTTCAGTCCCTGATACGCAATAAAATCATCGATGTGAAGGTAAGGTTTCTGAAAAATGTTCGCTGCCAGAGAAGAACGTTTGCTTCAGTAAGAAATGTACTGTGTGAGACAAAAACCACGGGACAACAAAATGGCATTTCAGAATCATCCTCAGGGTATTATGAAACGAAAACTTCACAATTAACCTACACTGCCGAAGTCAACTGAAAAAACTTGTTTAAGTGCGGTCATCAGTCATAAGACAGCTGAGTGCTGCGTAGTTAGTGTTAGACTACACTGAACTCTTTCATGTCAAGACATCATTCCTTGACGAGTAAAGTCGTCTGGGGTTGGTCAGAGTGATATTATAGAAGATTGATTGGACAAGGAAAAATGTCAAAAGCCGAAACGTTCAGAAACTGTAGAAATTGAAAACAGAAGACCCGTGGCGAGTCGAACTGAGGCTGTTGTTAGAGTAAGACGTTTCGCTCTCAGACGAAGAGCGTTCGCTCATAGGTAATATATGCTTTTGGGTACTCCGCTCCAGATGTAAAAAATAGGGAACTTAGCGGAATGAAGAGAATATTGTGGTGGCCGATAACATTCGAAACAAAATTTTATTCCCGGGATAGAATTCACTTCAACTAATTCTTCTGAGGCAGTCTGATTCATTGAACTCTAAAAAGACTGGAACGATATCTCGTTGTACCAGGCCTCGCGATTGAGTGAAGCCGACATGGGGGCAGCCATGTAGGTCAAAAACACGCGTGGGAAAAAAGTTATATTGAACTTTTACTTTTCATTGACAGTTAATTCTGACAAATATGCAGTCCTACCAACATTGCCCTCCACTTACTAAGGATAAAAAAGAAAACTGTCAAAAAATATCCGAAATTTGGATTAAGTTTCTCGCAATAGGTTGCGTGTTTTATCGCGTAGCGGACTGGGATGACCTGCAAATTGACCTACACGTCAGCCTCCATGTTGGCTTCAAAATACAGTTTGCAGGTATCGTTCCAGTCTTTTTAGAGTTCTAGTCTTTTTAGAGTTCAATGGTCAATAACTGATTAAGAATTTATCCGGAAATTACAAAAGAAAATCATTACCGTTTCGTTTCTGTATATGTGATACAAACATGTGCTTTATCCTGAAATTCTCTTGAAATTCTCCTCAATATTTTTCGCCTTTAAAAACATAAATTGCCAAGCCTTTTTGGGAAATTCGCGTATAAAGAGGTTTGTCTTATAAGACATTTAAAAAACTCGCAGCACGTGCTTTATCGGATCCAAAACATTCGGATATCACCTGGTGCTTTATATCCGATAAAACACTCCTGCTCGTTTTGTAAATAGTACATATATGTTATATAAATGTACTTGTATATTTTTATATATACTTTTACCCTATATTGTATATATTTTTACAAAAATTTACATGTATGTTTATATACATATATTCTTGCATAACATTGTACAATTAAAGTTATACGTTACTTACCAAGATCATCACACTTACCGAGGCCTGTATAATTCTCTTTTTAAGGATATCTTCATCGAAGTTCAAGCATTTTGTATAGAATTCAGCAGAATCAGGGAAGCGGCGGCTCTGTTTCGCCTGGTGAAGAACGTCGAAAAAGGAGAAACCGCAGAACAGGAAGGAGGGCAGGCTCCCTTGGCACTAACCAAGTGAATATTCGCAGTTGCTGCGGGATTGTTGGATGAGCTAGTTTTATTCCGAAATGCTGTATTCTATAATATTTTTTACTACTTTGAAAAAAGTTCTGATGCAAAACTCGTGAAGGTCAAGACAACCGAATAAGGAGCACTAAAAGCTCCTGAGTCGAAGACTTACGCCTGGTTCATACGAACAACATAAGCATAAGGACAAGATCAATATGAATACAAAACAATGAAACCATGATATCTCCTCTGGGACTTGGGAAGATAAAGCAACAAGAATTTTTCTTTGTTTCGTCTTTTGTCCAGCTCTTGGCTTATGCTTGGACTATTCTAATATGCTTATGGCGATCCTTATGTCGCAAGTATGACTTCATTCCTTTGTTTTGTCTTTTGTTTTGTCTTTTGTTTTGTCTTTTGTTTTGTCCTTATGCTTATGCTCACGTATGAACCAAGCCTAAGAGTTACCCAAGGCTAACTTCTTTGCAGAGAAAATACTTATCTGAGATATTCGTACTTCAGGGAAACACGTTTCACGCACAGAGCGAACAAACTGTCGTTCAAGGTGTTCAAACGTATTCACTTTCACGAATATTTACGGTTTTCTAAGGAAAACTAGAATTAGCATTAATTCTTACGGAGCTTGACAGATTTAAGAACCTACTACAACAACCTGTACGTGGGATATTGTTTGTGTAAAGTTCTGGGGTTTGGTGATGTATTTTTGTTGTTATTGTGACCTCTCGGCGTCATCGAAAAAGAAAAATCCTATGATCGCAAACTGGGTTGCCTTCCTTAAAAAAGTGGGCATGAATGTTAAGGAAGTTTAATCAGTGTCCGGGATTTCAGGGGTTTTTTTCCAAATAATGCCTTAAAAGTTTTCAGAAACTGTGGTTACCTTGTCAACATTTGTTTCCTAGATAAGTCTGAGCACTTGTGTTCGTAGGTGGCAGTTCTAGTTTGAATGACTTTAAAAAATACATTATCATGTCAATGAGGAAAACAAATTACTTTACTGACATATTCCCAGCATACAATCTCTTGGTTATTTCTTCAATCTGTAGTTCGTACCTGACATAAGGTTGCTGCTAAGATGAACTGTGTTTTTTCAAACTGACGTTTCAATACATTTTAGATGAACATGCTTTGTATTCCAGTTCAGTCATGCACTCGGACCGTGTTGTTCTGTGGACTGGAACCGTGGCAATGTATTTTTTTATTTCACTAGTAATAACGAGCGAGTTCCGTTCAGAAAAACAAAAGCTTCAGAAACTTGGTTGCGCATGTCTAGTGAGGTGTTTATTCCGCGTTCGCCTTATCCTCTTGCGACAAATGACGTGAGACGGTTTTTGTTTCATTAATTTACCGTTCCGTTTTCAATATTCTTATTGAACAAGATACTAAAAATAGTTTTGCAACTGGAAGCCAGGGATGAGTGCGCTTTCAATGTACTGGGCAATGGTAGTGGGTCGGTGTAATCGTAAACCTAAGAAAGTTGAGGGGTGGGATATCAGGGGGTAGGTGGGGAAACAAGTAATCGTGTGTTACATTATAATCTGACTACTTGAAGTAATTGTACATTGATTGGAGAGAAACACAAAATGGAGGACGAACGTTGTCCTTTACAATATTATGATTTCAAGTCTTTGGATCACAGCAAGATGTGTCCTTCGTATTGCGCTGTTTTAGGAAGGGCGACTGAACAAGGAATCACTATCGAGGACTTGCCATTGCTTCAAAGTGACTTGGAAACTCTTTTGGCTGCGGTGAATCGTCGCTCACGTCTTCTCGAATCGGAGAACAAAGTTTTGACGGAGTGGTGTGACAAGAAAGAGAAAAAAGGAGTAAGACAGAAAGAATTGGAAATTTTAAACTCTTTAAAGCGATGTAAGCCGACTTCCGGAGATGAACGGGGCAGTAAGAAGCAGAAACTGGAGGAGAAACCACCTACCATTCAAGCTCAGGCAACCCAGAAGTTGAAAGGCAATAAAAAATCTTCCACTGTAAAGAATCAAGATATTTTTGAGACAGATGATGAGGTCAGTACTCTGAAAGCCAAATCATCTGATACACCAAATCGGTTTTGGGCTACTGTGGAACCCTACTGTGCGGACATTACACTTGAAGATTTGAAGTTTCTTGAAGATTCAATAAAGGCTTCAGAGGAAGATCACGAATATTATAAAATTCCACCATTGGGGAGACATTACAGTGAAAAGTGGGCTTTGGAAGATTTGCATGAAGAGCAAGAGTTTGGGAAGAAAGCCTTGGAGAAGAAACGATCTACACTGAAGTCAAGTAATGCTGAAAATCTTGGGGACAGTGCTTTGAATGTCATGATGAAGAAGGCATCAGAAAACACTAGTTTGCCAACAGAAGAAGTTTGTCCATTTGGGACGCTCACACAGAGATTGATATCAGCATTTGTGGAGGAGAACATTATTGCCCCAATCACTGAGGAACAAATGGAACCTGGGGGAAAGAATTTGGGTGAAGCTGGGAAGGGTACTCCTGGTGGAGGAAAGACCATGCATGTTCCTCACACACGTACATTGGAGGTACGGATACGTCAGGAGCTGGCTGCACAAGGCATCATTGAGAAACCTGAAAAAAGTGAGGAAGATGATGAAAGTGATGAGGTGCTTTGTGAGCTGAAGAAACGACAAGCTGAGTTGCAGGCGTTGGTTGCTCATAATCAGATCATGAAGAGAGAACTACTTGAAGCTGCACAAACTGAAATGAGGAAGCAAGAGTTGCGACATAGGGTGCAGTCTGCTGATGCTGAAGTGTTGGAATGGTTTCGGAAATTTTCTGCCTACAAGCAAAACAAAAAGTCCCCATCCAAGAGGGAACGTGAACAGGCTACCAAGGCACTCAAAGAACGGGAAGCTATTCTCCGGGTTTTGAACTCTGAAGAGCTTTAGGTGGAAAACATGAGAAATCCATTGGCATATTGGAAGAGTTTAGTGTCAACAAGTTCATGCAAAAATGGGAATGTGCCAGAAGTCGGTAAGTTTTGTTTTGTAGTGGAGGCAAATCATTGGAGACATAGACAAGTAAGACACTGAATAAGCTGTAAAAAAGAAAACATTTGGAGTTAATTCTTGCTCTTTGGACAACAGGACACATGCATTATTGAGAGTTACTGTATGTGCTCTTGTGAATGATGTGTATTATGGTGTTCTTCACCAAAGTAGACCGAAATTTATAGAAAGATTTTCTTGCCATATATCTGCATTCCTGAGGATTTATGGAGTGCATATGGACAAAAAATTTCTCCCAACATCAGAATATGTTTAATGGTGTGGGACTGACAACATATACAGTGAGATTACTATAAGGTTAGTTGCACCATTTTTGGTAAAAAAAACATGGCATACTTTGATGGATAACTGGTAAGGCTCAATAGTTTTTACCACTAGGTGTATCTTAGGTCCAATCTTGGTGGAACGAGGGCCTACCCCTGTTACTCATCACCTTGAGAGTTTTTTCAACGGCACCAAAAATGAATAAAATCTCAAATTAATCTCTCAAATCAAATCAACAAACTCAATTTTTCTTCAATTTCGTCAAGACTGTGCCAGGACTTTTACTAATAAAATCTGAAGCTAAGTCCCATTAGTAAAGTCCATTAGTCCCATTAGCTAAGTCCCATTAGTCCCATTCAGTAAACATGTTTTAAAACTTTTCGACTTTCCTCTTTCACTATGGCTGAAAGAATTCTGAGCTGGGCTCTGATCTTTTTATTACGATTACGCTTTCCGCCCGGAAAATCAATAGCCAAAATGACATACTTGTTTATTAGTGGTGATTTGCGCAATTCATTATTTGTTGCACCATGACCGGGTACATAGTGATACAGCCGCAATATGGCCCATGCCATTTACTAAAACTCAAAGAGCGTCATTGAGGAAGCGTTTCAGCACAGATGTACCATTCTAGTGGCATTTTGTTTTGCATTATCTTCGCGGAATAGCGTTATTAGTTTTACCAATGCCTCATTAAGAAGTCTAATCTCGTTCCGGAATAACCTCCGCTTCAACCCCTGACATTATTTAGAATAAATATGCAGCTGTTACTTGGCTTAATTTCAAATCAGATGTAAATCATTCATTGCAATGATGACGCCATGAAGGTTATTGCAACCTCGTATTACCACGTCCAACTTGGCAGCTGAACACATAAACACTGCCAAAGGAGCTAGCAGCTATTACTTTGATTGTCGTAAATGGTTTACCCGCGGAGGCGATTAAGAAGGCTTCGGGAATGTTAATTAAAAATGGTATTACTTAAATGAGTTTCAAGAGTGCACCCTTTTAGTTAATAAGGCCAAGTACTTCACATTTAAAGTAGCATTTAGCTAATTTTCCTTAACGTACTCTAATATTCTGGTGTTTCATGACCGGCGATAAGCTTCTTTAGATATAGAGTCTTTCGTTAAACCGAACAGAATTTTGGATACTTCTTTGAATTTAACCTTGTCCTTTGTCAGGAGATGGCTAAAACTTGACATTCTTATATTTTCAACCAGCATCTGCTTTCAATCAATCAAACATTTAATACCTTAAATCCATCACGCAGACCAAAAATCAAGACTGAGTAACTAATCTTTGTTAGTGTGGGTAATAGCATGGCTTTGAGTGAAATTCGGAGAAAAAAACAAACGCTTAAGTGTGTTTTTCAAAGACTGAAAATAGCAAGAGTCCGAAGGAGTTATTTGAGGTCTTATCACCAATCAATAATATCCATGTGAAAAGATAATACAATGGTAAAAAAAGGCAATTCAGTACAAATTAGCGTTACTTTGTTTTCTGTGCTAAGTTACCTTGAAATTGCGCTGCTCTCAGCCAGTCGAAATGGAGAAAGTTTTCTTATACGAATATGTTTTGTTTTTTATTTTATTTTATTTTATTTATTTTTATTTTTTGTAAGAATATTTAAAGTACTTAATCATTTTAACCGACTATGGTTCAGACTGGGTGACTAATGGCGCGGCCTGAGCAAAAAAACTACGAAGGAGTTTCTAACTTTCAATTTCTAACGTTTCTCTAAAGAGCTATTTTGCCCAGTCCAGACGGTGGTAGGATACTAAAATTTCAGGGTAGATGGCAACCCTCCCCACCTGGACGTATTCTCTTCATATTTTAGCGACCATAGTTGACCATATCCGGAAAAGTTCGGCGGTCCGGACCCCCATTCATGGCCGTGCTCTTGTGTGTGGAAATTCTCTCGTTTCTCCATTTAACCTGATCAAGAGCATACACTACAAAGTACTATCGTAAGAAATGCTTGGGGATTCTTAAGTCTCTTTTTCACTTGCTTAGAGTGGTGCAGTCACATTTCAGGTGTAAATATTTTCAATCGTACTGTGGCGAAGTCTGTTAACGTTTGCACATTTAATCAACGTTAGAGTTTACAGAAATAATCCTAGATTTCCTGGAGACCTATACTAGCGGGGTTTTGTGCAAAAGATCTGACCTTTCATACACCATTAAATCTCACTTCAAATACGCAAGATAATTACAACTGTATAGAAGTAGTTTCTAACCCTTGACTTAAGTTAAATGATACCACGGTCCCCGAACGTGTCAGCAAATTACTTCGTTTGACATAGTGTGGCCATCTAAAATGCTTTTATTTACACTGGATAACCCTATCAGCTAGCTAAGCTGTTCTCCCTAGAGGTCCAGTAAGGGCCACCCCTCATGGGTTCAGTGTTACTACAGGAGGAAACTAGAGTACTCAGAGAACACCTGTGATGTTTAATAGAGACAAACTGGACAACACTCTTCTCACATGTGACTAAGGTAACTTTAATGAGATAACTGCACGGACCCGGAATCAAACCCTAGTCACAGTGGTGAGAGACACGTGAACTACCACCGTGCCACCAGCACCCCACAACAACAGTGGCGTGCCTAGCGTGAAACAAAAGAGGGGTCCATGTTGGTCAAACACACCCAGATCCTGCGAGGCGTGGAAAAATTCTCAGTCTTACCCTCTTGAATTTGCTTCTCCACGGAACAAGTATGGTGCCTGCGCATAAGTATATTGTTTGGCAGAGATGTTGACCATATATGGAAAGTTTTCTTAATAAGTCAAGGCAAAGCGAATCTTTGTAAGTCCGAGACGGATTTTGGAAGGGGAAACGCGGAGGATGCATGGTAAATTTTTGTCGCGATATTAACTTCTGAGAGAAAAAAGAAACACGCTTGCCTACATTCACGAATTTTCAACATTAAAAAATACTCAGATTTCTTAAATTCAAAGACCGGTTTTCATGTCCGTCTTTTGCTGATTAACACGTTAGATTATGAGCTTGAAATTGCTTTACGATGGCAGTCGACGAGAGTGAAACCAAAGACTGAGAGACTCTAGAGTACGTGCTTTTTCAATATTGCACTCTAAACAATGCTCGCTACAATTACATATGCATATTTCTTCACTCCGATGGTAAAGTGTCAGCTAGGAGGAGGCGAGACGCTTCCATCTCATTTACAAACTCGTTGAACCCACTACATGTCA
Organism: Heliopora coerulea; assembly: GCA_030142905.1. Lineage (NCBI taxonomy): Eukaryota > Metazoa > Cnidaria > Anthozoa > Scleralcyonacea > Helioporidae > Heliopora > Heliopora coerulea. The sequence continues at coordinate 31,224 of JASJOG010000659.1, read as the reverse complement.
GGACATCTCAGTCATCCACTTCTACTAGGAAAATCCTTTTGCTCAAATAAACAGGCCATGAAATGCTAGAGGTTGACGCTTTCACTAAAGCCACGAGAGAGATCACGTGGCTTCTTATATTCCACCTATAACGTCAGAGAAAAAGTAAAAAGCTTCACTCAACGAGTGAAAGCAACAAAATGATTACTAATTAACGACAAGAGACCACGCGTTTCTTATTAAAGTCTGTGAACGTGTTAACAGCAATTACAACATTCCAACGTATTTCCTGAAAGTATATTCGGCATTAACTCATTTACGACGTAAATGGACATATGGTCAACGGAAAGCGGTCACAGCAGATACGTGCGTCATATTTAGTCATCTTGTTCTACGACTGCAAGCGTTAGTTGACTCAAACAAAGTTCACAAGAGTTTTACGTACTGTCGTGTTGACAGATCGTTACGTTTGGTATTTCTTGCACCGGCGCAAACTATGCCTAGCATAATATTTATATTTTATCTTATTCGCCTCCTGCTATGTACAAAATTGAAGTCTTCATATCGGTAAGCCGCCCAGAGTCATTAGACATTTAGATATTTTTCATGAAGCTAGTTCTCGGTTTAAATTCACAAAACCTGCACGAAAAAAATTAAAAGTTGTTGAACTGAATTACAAATCAAGTGTTCTCAACATCAGCATATTTGTGGGTTCTTCAAGTGAGGGATGTCCCTCCATTTTGCAATTGCGTCAACTTGTAGTTCGCCATTTAGTTTTCTTCCAATAACAAAATATTGGCCATTTCCTCGGGTCCTTTTCTTTACTTTCAATCTTTGACATCGACAGTTATGTTTTTTGTTGAATACAGTCATTTTCAGCATGGCTCCTTTCTTAACAATGTTTGGTTTGTTTTCTTTCGACATGTGCATTACTCGCAAAGCCATTAGTTCAATTTCCAGCAGTCCTGACCCCAATTTCGTAACTTTGGGTTTGCTAATCAACCGACCTCGGAGAACTGATAAGAAAAGAACAAGAGGATAAACCATTAGAGCAATTTATCGTGGGGTTCATGGTGCCTTTCGTCGACTAAAACTAATGAAGGAATTGGCAAATAAAAACTGAAGTCTGAAGAGTTTAAATGGGTATGTACAAAACATTCTGGCTATATATCTATGAACGGTGAGCACTTTTTGTTCGGTTCTGTTTGGGTCTGCGTTAGTGTGTACAATGTGCTAATGTCGCCAATTCTGGTGTCTGTGATGATGCAAAATGGCCGTCATTAAGACTTCTTTTTCAAATCAAAAGTCATTTCGTCGATGGTAAATGGATGGACAATTAAGAACGGTTGGTTGGATTTAATTGATTAAGGAAGTGTAAGGTGGAGCCAAGTTAAATGCAAACGCAATATCAATTTTTCTTGGCCTCTTTAAGGCAGCGAAGTTGTCTATGTTGTTGATTGATGTGAGCATTAACCTTTAGCCTACAAACAAACTCGAAATAGTTATGTCTAATTCGGTCCAACCAGGCGAGCGATGGAGTAATTTTTCTCTTTAAACCCTAATTATGTCCTGGCAACTCCGAGGCCGGCCCAATATGGGTTGAACATGGTGTGAATATCTTGTAACTGCGAGACAAATTACCCTGAGCATCGTTCATTTGATCTTACCAAAGTGACTCCTGCAAATCATCGACTTCAAACGGCTCTCCTTGTACTCCTTCTTACAAGAGCATCTTTTATCTTGATGCACCGCTTGAGATGTCTCTGAAAAGTAAACATAGTTTAGGGAATTTAGGACCATCAGGATGTTGTTCCAAGACAAATACCTCACCATACAAAAACAAACCAAAAATTCAGGTAACAAGCTGGGTAGACAAAAAGCATTCCTTAAACGTCAAACTGACAGTATTATTCATTAACATGAAAACGAGAAAGAGAAAGAATTGGATAACTTTCGGCGAAGTTCCCTTTTTCACCACCTTAAACTAAGCTCATAAATGATAACTTATAAAGTAACAGTTCTTTTTAAACTCATTTTAAAGATCCTTAGATGTAAATGAAAAACATAAGCACTCACTTTTTGTATTAGTCTTCTGAATTCCTGCCAAAATCCGCGAACTGATACACATTTGCGTTTCGTCGTCAAGAAATCTGTATTTCTGGTCGCAGTTGAAGACCTGAGGCCATGAATAATTGTGCCTTTTCATTACTGGCTCACAGGATTGACGAACGGATTGGCACATCGACTTACAGGGTGGGATTAGCTTGTTGACTGTCGTGTCTTCGACGCAGACCGGAGCGTATGTAAAACATAGGAAATACTTCAGCTGATTGCCGGCGTTGCATTTTTTTGATTGGAGAAGAGGATTCCACAAACTCAGATCTCCCGCGACATCTTCCTTGCGCGTGTGGTTTAACATGTTCGGAAGGCGCATATGTGTGTAGTTGTCGCTGATGAGTTTATGGCACATCTCTGGAACTTTCACACAGTAGTGAGATCGCAGTCTTGATGAAAATGCGCAATGAATCATCACAGTGAAGAAGAGTGCCGAGCGTAATACACGAGCCATTCTAAATCCAATCGCCGGTTTTTTTTTTAACTGTTCTCTCTATATGTGGCTTTCACTCCGTTGTTTTGGCTACTCTGGTGACACCACATCAACAACTGTTGCTTTATATTTCATTTGGATTAGCGATAATTACTAAAACCCTCTATGAACAATGGGATTATGACTTTGATGTTTTTTGATGTCTTTTTCAATGCGTTGACAGGTTTAATCGGCTTCGAAACTTTTAAAACTCAGCGTGGTCTTCGAGATTGGCTCTAAAAATTCTTCATACTTTTCGGTTTTCATTGGTTTCAACTTTCCTGATCCCGTTCTCGATTCTCTAAAAATGTGCCATTCATGTATTTTGTGTCGAGTCCTTTACCTTCGACAAGCTGCTAAACAACTTAGTGAAAATTTAATGCAAGAACCATTAGCTCAGACGCGATAAAAGGACATGGCTCAAATTACTTTCTCGACGTCTAGGGCACTCATTATAGCAATTCATGCTTTTGCTGCCATGAAATGGAAAGACTTTCACACATAGTTAACACGTCTAACTTTGTCCCACGCTTAATGGGTTTGGTGATAATCGCTAGTGTAACGAACAGCACTAAAATTTCCCGCCCTCCGAAGTCTTGTGCTATCACCACGCCATCTGCTTTCACTTAAATGATCTTGAACGCCCTTTGAGATCCGAGGCGTGGTCAGCTTTTCACAGCTGCCTGAAACCTCCCAAAATTCTGCTGTAGGTCGGATCAATTTAATCTATAATGTATTTATACGGGTCCAGTTAAATAAAAGCCTTAATCCTGGTTCAATTAATCACCCATCGTGGGGTTAAATCGCAGTTAAAGCTGGTTAAATTTAAATGCGTCATTAAACTGGTTGTTTGAAGTTTTCAGGAAAAAAACACAAAGATTTAACGAATGTTCCAAAGACCCCAACAAATTTCTCCTTCTGGTCCATTCGTCTGAACTCTAACAAACTATTAAGTATCAAGAAAACGGTAATTCATGCAACACGATTTAACCATACTGTTTTTCAGCCACTGTTGAGAAGTTAATCACTTAGTTAACACTGACGATAGTTAAAGATATTCAACTTTTCATACTGCTGGCTCCTGAATGGATACTTTGACGTTTTATGTTGGCACAAATTATATCACTTCTAACGGATGTCTCTTTCTTATGACTTATGAGATTTTGTCCGGACAATCATTCTTTGTAGAGCATGTATGTATTTGTGTGTGTATCAGAATAAGGACATGTAATCAGTTAACTGACGTTACTACAACCAATAAGAAGTTCGAGAAAGCACTGTGGCAAAAGTAACCCATTGCCGTCCTAACTTTCCCAAACTCTATTTTGGGCAGGGGCGGATCCAGCAAATTTGCTTACTAGATCTGTTTTTCTTTATTCATCAAAATATGATTATCTTCCAAAAGTTAATTAAGTTGCATTATTCGTAAATGTCAATTGTCTTTAGAATGTGTCAGCCCAGAGGTGATATTGTCTTGTCATACTGTGCGAATATGTGTTTCAATGTTTCGTCACGTTTCACATATGAGAATCTTGACTTTCAAGTGAAATGATACGACAAGTTCCAAAAAATAACCGACCTTGTAAACGCAAGACACAAGTTAAGGAACGTGAGTTGAAAAGTTAAAACATTTATCTTGTGTTCGCGAGAGGTTGTTTTTCAGAATCTGCTTTTGTTTGAACTTTTTTAAATGGTCGACTACTGACGGCTTGCGACTTTACGAGATGTAAGTGAAGTTGTTTAAGGTTGAACTATTTCCTTGCAACTTTGAGTTTGATATCAGATGACAATTTACTTGTTGGCTATCATCTCTGAGGATTGTCAAAAATTCACTTGTTGACTAGTGACAAGTGACAAGCCTCAACACAAACTCACTCCAGCAACTAGTGATCACATCATCTTCTCCCTTCATCCCCTCCTTCTTCCCCTTCTAACCCTTCCTACCCCATCCCCTCTATCGTCTTATTCTCCCACCCCTTTTCCTCCAATTTCCTCTTCCTTCCTCTTCTTTCCTTATCCTTCCTTTCCGACCTTCAGGTACCCCAATCCCCTGCCCTCCCAGTTCTTTCTCCTCCCGCTCTCCCCCTATTCTCCTCCACGTACACCTCGCTCATCTCGTCCCTCTCTTCGTTGCCTCTTATTCATCTCTCACTTTCTTCCCCTCGCCTCCCCACTCCTTCATTTTGCTCTTCCCCTTTTTCTTCTCCTTCGTCTCATTCCTTTTCCTCTGTTTTTCCTTCTTGTCTTTCCCCTTTTCTCCTTTCTCCTTCTCCTTCCACTTCCCCTTTCTCAGTCTTGTCCCTTTATCTTTCTCCTTCTTATTATTCTTCTTTTCCTCCTTCATCCTTCTCTTTCTTCTCCTTCATTTTCTCCTTCATTTTCTCCTCTTTCCTTTTCAGCTAACTTCTTCCCGGGGAGGATAATAAAAATTTAGGAAATAAAAACAGTTGTGTCCTGCTGAATAAATAAACAGGAAACAATCTTGGCCAATCAAATTCGTAGAACTGAGTTTGAAATTCTTACAAGTCGGCACCAGGTCCCACCACTACGTGTGACCTGACATTTCACCATGTGGAATAGTAGGCGAAGCAATCGAAATTATTTGTTGGGCAAGTTTTTATTAATCTTTTGGCTTGAGTGACAGTTGGAAAACCAAATAACCATTTTGGTTAAAGTGGTTGTAAGGGACGTATTCTGAGATTGACTGCGAGCTGTTTTGTAACCCTCATTCTTAATTGGTGAGGTTAGCTAACTTGCTTTGGTGGACTGCTTCATTCGTAAGATTGGGTTTGTTGTAATGCATGTCGTGTCGTCAAACTTCGTGGAGCTAGCTATAAAAGAAAGGGACAAAGAAAGGAATTCATAAAATGACATCCTCATGGAATGACTTTAACTGACCAACGTACCACTCGCCCAGTTTGAGAGCTTCAAGTTAGAAAGGTAAATGAAATCTTTAAAATTTACATGTGTTACTATATTGACGTTGTCACTTTAGTTCTTATTTATCGATTTGTCACATATTTTTGTACAACAATGACATTTTTGCTGCCCAGCTGAAATATTTTTTGAAGTGGATCAATCCAAGGGAACACCCCCCTGTGTTAGGGGGTGTTCACTTGAATGGTTGTTCAAGAAAGCTCCCCCCCCCCAATGTTCGCTTTATTTTCACATCAAGTTCAAATTATACATTTCGCATTTTGCTTTTAATGACATTCAATTCCATTCTTCCTAAAATATTCATGCAGGCAGGTTTGAATTTGAATTAATTTTAGCTACTTCTCAAGAAACTGTATGAAGAATGAAAATTATGGCTGCCTAGTAACATGATGGCTGAATGGTTTTTATACCCCAGATAAGCACCAGCAAGTGAACAGCATTATTCATGATTCATGCAAACTTAACTGAAATTTTATTTGCAAAATAGAATTACAAGGTGGATAGCTTGTGATTTGGCTGATGAAGTTTAACAGCCATCTTGTTAACCCATTAAGGACCAATGGTGCCCTTTAGTATTTTACTGCTGGCTAATGCCAGATGATTTTACTTGTCAAAGGGATGAGCCCTGCTCCTTGATGAGTTAACAGCCATCTCCTTAACCCATTAAGGGACAAGAGCACACTTTATTATTTTACTCTGGCTAACTCCTGGTAATTTTACTTGAAAGGGATGAGCCATGATTCTTAATGAGTTAAGTTGTTCAAAGCTTAGACTTAGCTGCTCTTTCACATGGACCTATCTGCCAGATAAGTTATTCACACTTTGTACAAGTGGCTCCATGCTTACCAAGAGGTCTCCTATAGAAGTGTAAATTATCTGAAATTACCCATTGTTGAAGTTATATCAGGCATTCACTCTCAGTCACATGAAATGAAGTCTAAATTAAAAGGAAGTAAATTTGAGAGCACCTTTTAAGGCCTTAGAGTTGCATGTTTTGCTTTTATTCCTGGTTAGCTATTCAAATGTATGATATTGGTGCTCTAAAATTTACTTTTACTTAACTCTTTAATGGCTGAATTTTTTTTTCTTCTGTACTTTGTCCTCTCTTTATTTTTCCTTTATTCTTTCATTGGTTCTATTGTTATTAGGTGTCCAATATGTCAGTCACTGGGCATTAAAGGGTTAATTAGACTTTAGTATATGTGACTGAGAGGAAATGCTTAAATATTCCTTGAATATACCTTTACCTTGCCAGCATTACCACATCTATAAAATAGATACAGTACTTGTGACCATGCTCTTGGTCAGGGCCGCCGAGAGGGGGACAAGGGGGGGCCAACTTGCCCCAGGATCTCTACTTGATAGGGGCCCCCTAAAATGTTTGAACTTTATGTTTTTGATGTCACGAAGATTAAAAACAGTGACATAATGGATGGCAGTTTGGTTAAAGTAAAAATTTACCCATAAACATGATCTTATTATATATATATATATATATATGACTTCATCAAGGGCCCCAAATCAATATTTTGCCCCAGGCCCCACAAAACCTCTCAGCGACCCTGCTCTTGGTAACTGTAATTGGCTGGCTGTTGCTTTAGATTCACAAGGTCATGGGCTCAACTCAAGCCAAAAGCACAAGTGTTGCATTTTGTGCCTCTGGTACTGGTTACACTGTAGGTCTTGAAATATGTGAAATTTATTTATTTTTTAAAATTTACTTTCACTTTAGTTAGACTCCAGTTTTGAGTGATCTACAGTAGTGACAATGAACGAACAGCCTGTTATGGTAACTAATCAACAGCTTGGCTGGCCAAGATATGTAGCTTTGATGACTCATCCATCAGAACAAAGTGTATGTTGAAGAGGTCTGAAAATGCAGGTCCAACTTTAGTCACACAGTGTTGTTGAGACGTAAAGCTTTACTGTAAGGACTGATTTTATTATGAGGGAGTCAAGAGGTGTGCATCCTCAGGAAAGTATAGTAATCTTGAGTCCTCATAAAAATGTGGTTTTTATAAAGACAAACATTGCACATGTCCGTTAATTTACCTTACAGGTTGGCTCCAAATCTAATTTTAGTAAATTTGTTAGAAGGTAGGGCTGAAACCTACCACACCCCTAGTTCTAAAGGGCTTACATGTGCAAAATCATACATTCATTAGCCAAAGTACAATGGTATCAGATATGTTATATCTCTGACAAAGGGCCTGCGCTCGAAACATTAGATAACTACTTTCACATTTTGGCAGTACTCAAACCTTTCTGATTATTTCACTATAATATATACATCCTTCACTTCATCAGCATTACAGCTGTATAAGTATAGAAATTATAACTGTGACTATAGCATAGCTCTTATAGGAAAGTAATACATGAGACCTTCAGATACCCCAAGAGTTACATTTTTTGTAACTCGTCCTGCTTGGGTCTTTTCAAATAAATGATTGACACTTGAAAATATGAAAACAGAGTGCAGCACAGGCATTGATAAATGACATGTTTGAAAAGCAAAAAGGATGTGGGAACTGTTGAAACTTGAGAGGAAATCAAGACATTTCAAGTGAAGACCCATTTCACTCTAAGAAAGGGCTTTCATTTGGAACATCCATATCCTCTCCCTCAATACAAGTATGTGGCAGTTTCTTTATCCTTTTGGCATTTAAAAATTCACTTCTTACTGAACCCATTGAGTGGCAAGGGTGCACTTTAGTATTTTGCTCTGGCTAATGCCAGATGATATTACTCCTCAAGGGGACAAGCCCTGCCCTGTAATAAATTAATATAGACTTTTATAGAGTGACCTGGTGAGCAATATGTTGACAAGGGTGACTTGCATATAGAGCGTATGCACTTGGCATCATAGCTGCCATGTTGGTGTTCCTTGACAAAAGAATTTTGATCATTTTCTTTTGTTAGGTACACCAACATAGCTTTCATGCCCTTTGTTCTTCAAGTCTCTGGGGACTGAATGCATGTGCCCTGTAACAATATATTATTAAAATACACATTATTTAAATCATAGGTTTGTCTAAAGGGGGATGGAGGTTGTATTGCATTTTCCCCAGTTGAATTGTTGCTTCATGTATCTTACAGAATCTGACCATCTGTACAGGTTTAGGATGCCCCCTCCCAATATAACTGTCTTAGTGGCTTGTAACTTGTTCTGGAGATGTTAAGAATACTAATGCCCAGCATAAAGTTTTTAATAGACCCATAATAACAGAGACATTACTAGTAATAAAACAGAAATTGATTTTACTGAATTCAATTTCTGTTTTATTAATGTCTCTGTTATTATAGATCTATTAAAAACTTTATGTTGGGTGTTAATATTCTGAACAAGATTACGCTTTCTGCCTGGTTTATCTATTGCCACTATATTGGTTCTAATCAGACATAATATGATACTACTCTGGCATAAAAGTTTATGAATGCAATATGAGTAATGATCAGTAGCTTTTTGAGTTGCATTCATAGACTAAGCCTAAGTAACATCATAATATGTCTGATTCTTCACCTGGCTGTGTTGGGAACTTGATCATTTGGTTCTAATCATATGCTGTATGACTCAGTTAGATAACTGTTTTTAAACTTTTTTGGATGACCACCAACTTGCTGCAACTTGCCTTCTACTGAGTAGATTCTGTCCCAGTTTTGCATCCTTGCCAGCACCCTATCCCAGAGTAATATCAAACTGAATAACTGTAATATATATTCTCTTTGGTATTGCCAATAAATTTAGTTGTTAGAACTGAACACTAAACTAATTACCACTGGAAACTTAAAATTCTTTGGAAGTGAACAATAGCTGAATGCCCACCCACTCTCTGCTGCTTTGCCTCTACTGCCCATGATGTTTTTCTGAACACCCACTGGGGGTGCTACCACCCCTCTTGAGAAACACTGAGTTCAATTCTTCTGTGTACCAGATCCCAGTATCCAGTGTCTGGCACATCCTCACTACCAGATCATGAAAAACTCTGCTGTGGTACTAGATTGTCCAACTGGATACTGTATCAGTATATGGTTTACTTCTAAAATTCAGTTCCTTTTTATTCAACACATGGTACCTCAATAGCTGAATATAAGATTCTAAGGTTTTGGTGTGGATGTCTTTGAGCAGTTCTCATGGGTTAACGTAGTGACACAGTGACAAAACATGGTCCTCTGTTGTGGTGGCCTAAATTTTTGGGGGTGCACAATTATAAACAAATTTGGAGTTGCATCTTAATAATGCAAGTGTATTGTCTTACACTGCTAAGATATTAGAAATGTCTAATTTGATGATGCTGAAAGGTTGCAGTACTCTAATGGATGAGGAGTATGCTTAGTCTTGCCCAGGTTTTTTTTTTTTAGGGGTGCAGTTATTTAAAAATTGCATAATTAGACATTACGTTAAAACATTACAAACATCAACTTTTTGATAATTCACATTGTCATGCTCAGTCTTGTATAATTGTTGTGCCATTGCCACTTGGAAATTAGTATTAGTTGTTGTGTCATCTTGTTTATGAGGGCACTTATGAATTTTACGTATTTTGATCTATTGTTTTTTGTTTTCCCTTTGTCCTCCTATTTTGTAGCTGAAAAATGTATGGGACAGTTAACTTAAAGGGTCAACATTCTGGTACAGGTATTACTTCATATGTGTAATAACTGAATCATACTGTTGCTTTGAACAGACCAATGCAGTCATTACACCATCCACAGTATAACTGTATTGTAATGTTTATTTTAACAGTCTACTGGTAACGCAGTTATTACATCATATTTGCAGTGGGTCTGTTTCAGTAAAAGGGTGTATCAATCTGTGGAAATCTCATTACTATATACAATTTTAGAGTAGTTATGGTGTCTTCATGTATTGTTTACTTGTGCACTAATAAGTTTGATATTAAATCCAGGATCATTTTGTAGCTAGGATTCATATTAATATACAAAGGTCTGCTCCACTAGCTATGAAGTTGAAATATATTATTTAAAATACCAAGCTTTCGAACTAAACATTCATCATCAGGGTAAAAGGACTAAAATAATATAGACAAACTAGAAGCCTTATACATACAAGGGTGAATAAATTAAATACAGATTGCAACAAAATCAAAAATTCAAAATTCTTGCATAACTAAGTTAAAACTTTTTTACAGTTTGTCCCTCAAAGAAATGTAAAGATCTGGTAAAACCATTCCACAATCCCTATTGGCAATAGCTTTATCAGTTTTTAAAATAACGCTTGATAGTAAGTTTGATATGCTTGAGAATAAGTTTGATATTTTAGCATTTTTTGTCCTACATCCTGTTAAAGTTCGTATTTGCTTTGTTTTTTTCATTATTCTTTTGTTCCACATGCCTGATGTATGAGACAGAAGGTTGAAGGGTTAACATTCTGGTACAGTTATTACATTGTTCATGTAATAACTGAATCACACTAATGCTTTGAACAGTCTGTTCCAGTTATTACTTAATGCACAATATAACTGTATCACAATGTTGGTTTTAACAGTAATACAATGAATCACCTGCTGCCTTGTAGGTAATGCCTCTTTAGGCAAAGGCTAAGAGTCCTCCCCTGACAGAAAAGGTTGCCACTATGAAGGGCACCTGGCCATAAAAATCTCAAGCTTCAAAAGCACTCAATATGGCAGTCAAGGTTTTAGCAGTAATACAATTATTAAATCATATATGTATATATCAGTTTTGCTGTTTCAAAAGAGTGTAGCAGTCTGTTGAGTCCTTGTTACTACAGGACTTGTAATTTTAGAGTAGTTGTAGTGTCTTAATGTTTTCTCCTGCACCAATGAGTTTGATATTTTTGCTTTTTAGTTCTTTGTTGTTTCTTTTGTTCTAGATGTTCAATGTATGGGACATTTTGTTGAAGGGTCAACATTCTGGTACTATTCCATCAATTGTACCGGGTCTGTTGCTACAAAAGGGTGGAATCAGTCTGTTGAATTCTTATTACTATTAATAATTTCAGAGTAGTTGTAGTCTTGGTGTTTACCGTTGCACTAATGAGTTTGATGTTTTTGCACTTCAGTTCTTTATTCTTTTTGTTCTCGTATTTTGTTCATTACGTGTAGTTCTGATGTACAAGTGTCTGTTGTGTGGGACACAGTTTGTTGAAGGGTTAATATTTTAGTATAGTTATTATGTCATAAATGTAATAACTGAATCATACTGTTGCTTTGAACAGTCTGATGTCGATATTAACCATACATGGTACAACTGTATCATGTTGATTTAAACAGTCTAATGCAGTTTTTCCATATATGCTCCGGGTCTGACGCTGCAAATTGGTGTGACAATCGGTTGGATTCTTATTACCGTACTATAACTTTGTAATTTTAGAGCACTAGCATAGTTACTGCGACACTAATGATTACGATATTTTTGTGCTTTGATTCTTCATTCTCTTATTGTTGTCGCTTTGTTCACTCATTTGCTCATTAGTTCTAAGTGTCTGATGCATGGGATAGTTTGTTAAAAGGTTAATATTATAGTACAGTTATTATGTCATAAATGTAATAACTGAATCATACTGTTGTTTTGAACAGTTTGAGGCCCGTATTAACCATACTTTGTATAACTGTATCATGATATTGGTTAAAACAATCTAGTACAGTTATCATATCATATTTACCATTTCAAATATTACAAAAGGTTGTGCAGTTTGTTGAATTCCTATTACTCTTTGCAGTATATAGTGGAGGTATCATGTTTACTACCGCACTAATGAGTTTGATACATTTTTGCTGTTTATTCTACATTCTCTCCGTTCTCTTCTCTTCTAATGTTGCTTTTAACAGTCTAATGCAGTTATTACGTCACATGTATCGGGTCTGACGCAACGAAAGGGTGTATCAGTTGGTTGAGTTCTTAGTGTGTAGAAGGCCATTTCGGCATTCTGGCAATGCAAAACCGTAGCAGTCCCTGAACCTGAGAGACGATGAAAAACTCTGGTTCTTATGAATTGCAAGATGTAAGACAAATGTGAAAACATAATCCAAAACTAAACATCTTGTCCAGTAAATAACTAAAGAGATGAGCTTAAGAACAAGACAAAAGTATGGTGATAATATTTCGACTTTTTTTCAAATCCTTAGTCAGATCAACTAATTACACACAGTACATACGATCCTTAAATAGTTGCAAAGAATAGGTTACATCATCAGTTATATTATTTACAGAATAATTAAAGTACTGTCAACAGAAGGAAGTTTAGTTTAAGTCTTTATTTAGAGATCTTAGCACATAATAGCCAAAGCTAACAAACCCGTGGCCCTCAAAGACGCAGTCGAGAAAGTAACAGAGTGAGAAGATTAATTAGAGAAATAAGGTCAATTCTTTGGTGGCTTTAAAGCCGACATTTAATGCCGTTAAAACATAACAATTGTTAATGTTGAAATAATCTAAGAAGTCATGGCAGAAAAAGAGACTTCTTGTATCTCACGCCGAGGACATGGTCTCGCTCTGTATTGCCTTAACGTTCAGGATGGCCTTTTAGCTACTTTAATCCTTTTATACCTGAATTTTTTTTCTTTTCTTTGGTGTATCAGTGTTTTGCTCTGCTCTTTCATTCGGTTTTTTTTTTTGTTCCAATTGTCCGATATATCGCACACTGCGCGTTAAAGTACGAAGTCCCTTAAAAACCATTTCACCCTCTAAGAAAAATCCAAGGTGAGCTGCTTATTAAAGTATCGAAAACAATGAAGCCACCATAGGTCCAATAATGTACAGTTAGTTTATCCAACATTGTTGCGATGTTTGGCCAAACCAGGTCTTGAGGATATAGGTGTAGAACTAAGATTTGTGTTGATAAAGGGTTAAATTGCCAAATATGGTAGGCTTTCTTTGACAAGAAGTTCGGAACTAGAGGAGCATGAAGAAAGAATACGGAAGTCGTTTAAATAAGCGGAATGACCAGTTTCAGAGAGATGAGGAAGTATGCTTGAAGGAGAAGGATTGGTACGTTTTTTCCCCGTTAAAGGAGAGATTCCTAATTGGTCTGACACCCCCGTGTGTAAATGGTGGGCTGTATTTACTTTGTTCTTTCATTGTTCTTTTCTTCTACATGCCTGATGTATCAGATAGAAGGTTGAAGGGTTATCATTCTGATACAGTTATTACACTGTTGATATTATAGCTGAATCCTACTGATCCTTTGAACAGTGTGATACAGTTTGTTGTTACTCACCATCTGAGTCTTGGTAGCTCAATGGTTAGAGCGTCTAACCGGTCATCAGAAGGTTGCGGGTTCGATCCCCGTCTGGGGCTCAGAAATCATTTTCTGAGTATCGAGCTTGAAGATCGTTCATCTACCCCACAGTATGATACAGTTATTGCATCGTACATGATTAAACTGTACCATAATGGTGATTTTAAAAGTCTAATGTACTTACTAAATCATGACGAACTCTGAAACTTCAGAAGGGTATATTTTAGCTCAAATAATGTACTTCTGGACCGATTTGAGTCATTTTAGATCAAATTGAGACCTTCTTTTAAAGGCCAAAACATATCACCAAAAAGTAAAGGGGTTAACCTTTGATTTTTGACCATTTCTCGACCCATCTCAAACTTTCGAAATAACCCCGAAATATGAAAGTTTAGCCCAAACAACTTAGTTCTAGACCAATTTGAGTCGTTTTACATAAAATTCTCACAATCCCTTTAAAGGACATAATCACCAAAAAAGTAAAGGGATTAACATTTGCTTTTCGAACATTTTTCGCCCCATCTAAAACTTGCGATACAATGTTTACATACAAAAGATTAGCCAAAAGAATATATTTCCACACTGATTCGAATCATTTTAGATTTAATTATGACCTTCCTTTAAAGACCAGAAATATCACCAAAAACAAAATGAGTTAACCATTGGTTTTTGACGATTTTTTGACCAATTTGGAACTTTCGAAATAAGCTCAAATTATGAAAGTTTGTTGGATAGAAGCTAGTTTTGCAGTGATTTGAGTGATTTTTGGGCGAAATTACGTTGAATATTTGAGGTGGAAAAATTTGATCAAAAAGTAAAGGGGTTAACCTTTATAATTGTAATATAAAGATCAGCGCCCAGCTCAGAATTCTTAAGTGTATCGCCATAGTGAAAGAGGCAAGTCGAAAAGTTTCGAAATTAGCTCAAAATATGAAAGTTTATTGCATGGAGGTTAGTTTTGCAGTGATATGAGTGGTTTTTGGGTGAAATTACGTTGAATATTTGAGGTGGAAAAATTTGACCAAAAAGTAAAGGGGTTAACCTTTGGTTTTTGACCAGTTTTCGACCAATTTTAAACCTCGAAATAAGCTTTAAATATGACAGTTTAAGACATACTATCGTTTTGCATCAAGTGGAGGAACTTTACACCGAAACTGAACAGAATGTTAGAATTCGAAAAATTGGACCAAAAATTAAAGGGGTTAACCTTTGGTTTCGGGCTTGTTTACGAGCAATTTTAAACCTTCGAAAGAAGGTATCAATATGAACGTGCAGGCTAAATAACGTTTAACTCGAAATATAGGCTAGAATGTTTGAGGTCGGAAGATTTCACCAAAGAGTAAAGGGATTAAGGTATGGTTTTTGAAAGGTATATTTATATACATATAGGTATATATCCACGGATTCCGGTCACTCAAAAATGCCGTGTGCATGCTCGGGGACTGGTGTGTTGTTGACCAAACCATTCTTAGGTACCATATTGAAGCAAATCGATTTGGTGTCGTTATTTTTTCTTTTGTCTGGATCTCGCAAGTTGTTTGCATTATTTGAACACTGAAGCCAGTAAATGATTTAAGACCGGCAAAGGAAATGGTTTTCTGGGTGCCTGCGGCTGGTTTCGCTTTTGAGGGCCACCTCAGTAACTCGACAATTTATGACTTGAAAGAGCAGTTCTCAAAGTTAGCTCCTTGGAATATGCATTTGCCAACTGTTCACTTTTTGCAGCAACGCTTTGTCTTGGTTCTTTCTGATTTATATGAACAAAAGACGTAAAGGAACTCGCTTGCTGTCAGGACATTTGACAAGCGACCAAGTGTATTAAAACGACATTCTTTGCTGAAGTTGAATAGATGTCGATTTGTATAAATCTTGGGACTTTTCTGGTTCTGTGAACCACTTACCTGACCAACACAATCACAGGTACGTCTGAATCGAGTAGCTTTGAAATACAAATTCTACGAACTGAATTGTTTTGAGCAGCTTTTAAAAGTAGCTTCCCGACTTCATTCTTCCCTAAGAGAAACTTCTTGTACGAAATATTATCGCCTGGATTTTGCAGGTGTTTATTCGTAAAGTAGAATGAAGATTCTGGTTTATTCATCTCTGTAATACGATTACTTTTGAACATTTAGCAGTATTTACCCGGACAGCGTTCATGGTCAATTGTTTGAGAAGTGGGATAGCACACTCATCGTGCAGAAAAGTTGTCCAGGCCATGACAGACTTTGGATGCTTTCTCTGCTTTCCACACAAAAATTTCATTGCCTCAATCAGGATTTTTTCCCTATGAAATGTCGCCCCACTGAAGACGAAAGATGTATTTTTGGCTCGAAACAAAAATGCAAGGTAAACAACCACCAGGTAACTCGCTGCAACGCTACTTGATTTTCGTCACCAAATTATCCTTCGGCAAAACAGTTGTCCGCTTCAGTCTTTCTCACTTCGAGAGTGATTTGTGCATGATGACTTTTGTCGTATTCGACCAGAAATGTTTTCATCAGGATTTTAAAGTCTCACAAGAAAGTTTAAAGTCGTCTTAGTGTAAATTTACCGTTGAAATGTTTGTACTGAGATGTCACTGAATGCTTTTTTGAAAACACGCAAGAGTTCAGGTTTGTACGCCATTTTTCTTTTTTATTGATGTTTTACCGTGGAAAAAGAACGTCTTTTACTTGCCTCGCCTCGTTCTTCTTTCGACCAAACTTGCACAAGGTTTACTTGTCATATTTTGTTTTGTGTTTTGTATATTTCGATTTTTGGCCAGCGATAAAAATGCCAAACTCATGTTTTCTTTGTTTATTTCGTCCGTTTTGTAATTCGTTTCATCTTCGTCAACAAAGTCTTGTACCTCCGGATGAATATTTAGCATAAATCTTCTTCATAGCACTTCTAATAGACATTTTTAACCAACTTTGAGGTAATATAGAATTTATCAGTTTTTTTAAGACAAAAAATATCAAAAAAGAAATTTTCACTCATGAGCTGTCCGTCATGCTGATATCCGACCGGTAACCTTTGAGAATGATCCAATTTTAAGACGGAAAGCCTGGCTGTCTAATAAAAAATCTTTCTTTAAAGCAAAATGAGTGAAAAGTTTGATTGGAAAACGACTCGAAATATCTTAAGATCGCAACTAATACAGGGTCTTGCTATGAACATCCATTGATAAGAAGTAGAATTCTCAGAATCAATCTCTTATCATTTATTAAGCCGTTAACGGTTATTCTCTCCAAACGCTTTGTTTTAATAAAACAATAGAAATTTTCAACGTAAATACGAAGACAAGCAGTTTTAAAGTAAAATAATTTCCAGTTTGGGTTGTTAATATTTGTGGCCAAATATTGTGTTTTCTTTATTGTATCGCATCTTCCAGTTATAGTAACGACGATTTCTTTTTTTGAGAACTTTGAAAAATTTTCAGTATTGCTTGGATTCTCGAGAAATCTATTGCAAGGGTGGGCTAGGGTTTGTTGCGTACACGTATTTCAAGTAATTATGGATGCAATTTATGATTTTAGAAATGTGAGAACTTGGATATATTATTATAACTTAAGAGAAATTAAAAATCTTCAAGCTCTATACTAAGAAAATGATTTCTGAGCCTCAGACGGGGATCGAACCCGCAACCTGATGATGACTGGTAAGAAGTGCGAACCATTGAGCTACCAAGACTCAGATAATGAGCTAGGTGCAAGTTCGACATAAATGTGCGACCTAAGCAGAAGACACTATGTATTAAAAATCATGGATGCAGTTTATAATTTTAGAGATGCGAGAGCTTGGATATATTATTGATACAACTTAAGAGAGATAAAACATCGTCAAGCTCTATACATACAAACTTTTTCCTAAGCCGCAGACGGCATCGAACCCCCAACCTTCTGATGACAAATGACACGCCCGAACTATTAAGCTACCAAGACTCAGATGGTGAGCTAGGTGTAAGTTTGACATATATGTGCGACCTAAGCGAAAGCCACTATATATTAATAATGATGGACGCAGTTTATTATTTTAGAAACGTGAGATCGTAGATATAACTTAACAGAAATGAAAGATCGTCAAGCTCTATACTCAGAAAATGATTTCTGTGTCCCAGACGGGATCGAACCCGCAACCTTCTGAAGACCGGTGACACGCCCAGACCATTAACCTACCAAGACTCAGATGGACAACTACGTGCGAGTTCATCATATATGTTCCGCATAACCGATACCCACTTCATATTAATAATGATGGATGCAGTTTTTGATTTTAGAAATGTAAGAGCTTGGATATAACTTAAGAGAGATAAAAGATCGTCAAGCTCTATACTCGGGAAATGATTTATGTGTCCCAGACGGGATAAAACCCGCAACCTTCTGATGATACGCTCGGACTATTAAGTTACCAAGACTCAGATGTTCATCTAGTTGCAAGTTCGACAGATATGTGCGACCAAAACAAACGCCAATATATATTAATAATGATAGATGAAGTTTATGATAAAGTAAATGGTTTGAACCTGGGAGAATCGTGACATGTTTGAGGAAGTTGATCGTCCAGGTTAGTGTAGTCTTGAGAAAGACTGTTGGTTGAAGTGACTGACGTTTCGACAGCCTTAGCGGCGGTCATCTTCAGAGTCAAAAGGAGAGTAAAGGTCAGGCGAACCTGACCTTTACTCTCCTTTTGACTCTGAAGATGACCGCCGCTAAGGGTGTCGAAACGTCAGTCACTTCAACCAACAGTCTTTCTCAAGACTACACTAACCTGGACGATCAACTTCCTCAAACATGAAGTTTATGATTTTAGAAATGTGACAGCATAGATATAGCTTAACAGAGATGAAAGATCGTAAAGTTCTGTAGTCAGAAAATCATTTGTAAACTCCAGATAGGATCGAACCCGCAACCTTCCGATGACGGATGAGGCCCCCAAAGTATTAAGCTACTAACACTAAGCTGGTGAGCTAAGCACAAGTTCGACATATATGTGTGACCCAAGCGAAAGCCACTATATATTAATAATGATGAATGAAGTTAATGATTTTAGAAACGTGAGAATTTGGATACATTATTAATATAACTTAAGAGAGATAAAAGATCGTCAAGCTCTATACTCAGGGAATGATTTCTGTGTCCCAGACGGGATCGAACTCGCAACCTTCTCACGAAAGGTGATAAGCGCAGACCATTAAGTTACAAATACTCAGATGTTCACCTAGGCAGAAGATCGTCATATATGTGCGACCAAAACCAACGCTAATAGATATTAATAATGATAGATGAAGTTCATGATTTTAGAAATGTGACAGCACAGATATAGCTTAACAGAGATGAAAGATCGTCAAGCTCTATACTCAGAAAATGATTTATGTGTCCCAGACGGGATCGAACCGCCAACCTTCTGATGATCGGTGATACGCGCGGACCATTAAGCTACCAAAACTCAGATGGTCATTTACGTGGGAGTTCAGCATATATGTTTGACCTTAGCGAAAGCGACTATATATTAATCATAATGAATGTAGTTTATGATTTTAGAAATGCTAGAGCTTGGATATAACTTAAGAGAGATGGAAGATCGTCGAGCTCTATACTCAGAAAATGATTTCTGTGTCCAGACGGGATCGAACCCGCAACCTTCTGATGATCGGTGATACGCGAGGACCATTAACCTACCAAGACTCAGATGGTCAACTACGTGGGAGTTCATGATATATGTGCGACCTTAGCGAAAGCCACTACATAATAACGATGGATGTAGTTTTTGACTTTAGAGATGTAAGAGCTTGGATATAACTTATGAGAGATGAAAGATCGTCAAGCTCTATACTCGAGGATTGATTTATGTGTCCCAGACGGGATCGAACCGCCAACCTTCTGATGATCGGTGATACGCGCGGACCATTAAGCTACAAAAACTCAGATGGTCATTTACGTGGGAGTTCAGCATATATGTTTGAAGTTAGCGAAAGCGACTATATATTAATCATATTGAATGTAGTTTATGATTTTAGAAATGCTAGAGCTTGGATATATTATTAATATAACTTAAGAGAGATGGAAGATCGTCGAGCTCTATACTCAGAAAATGATTTCTGTGTCCAGACGGGATCGAACCCGCAACCTTCTGATGATCGGTGATACGCGAGGACCATTAACCTACCAAGACTCAGATGGTCAACTACGTGGGAGTTCATGATATATGTGCGACCTTAGCGAAAGCCACTACATAATAACGATGGATGTAGTTTTTGACTTTAGAGATGTAAGAGCTTGGATATAACTTATGAGAGATGAAAGATCGTCAAGCTCTATACTCGAGGATTGATTTATGTGTCCCAGACGGGATCGAACCGCCAACCTTCTGATGATCGGTGATACGCGCGGACCATTAAGCTACCAAAACTCAGATGGTCATTTACGTGGGAGTTCAGCATATATGTTTGACGTTAGCGAAAGCGACTATATATTAATCATAATGAATGTAGTTTATGATTTTAGAAATGCTAGAGCTTGGATATATTATTAATATAACTTAAGAGAGATGGAAGATCGTCGAGCTCTATACTCAGAAAATGATTTCTGTGTCCAGACGGGATCGAACCCGCAACCTTCTGATGATCGGTGATACGCGAGGACCATTAACCTACCAAGACTCAGATGGTCAACTACGTGGGAGTTCATGATATATGTGCGACCTTAGCGAAAGCCACTACATAATAACGATGGATGTAGTTTTTGACTTTAGAGATGTAAGAGCTTGGATATAACTTATGAGAGATGAAAGATCGTCAAGCTCTATACTCGAGGAATGATTTATGTGTCCCAGACGGGATCGAACCGCCAACCTTCTGATGATCGGTGATACGCGCGGACCATTAAGCTACCAAAACTCAGATGGTCATTTACGTGGGAGTTCAGCATATATGTGCGACCTTAGCGAAAGCGACTATATATTAATCATAATGAATGTAGTTTATGATTTTAGAAATGCTAGAGCTTGGATATATTATTAATATAACTTAAGAGAGATGGAAGATCGTCAAGCTCTATACTCAGAAAATGATTTATGTGTCCCAGACGGGATCGAACCCGCAACCTTCTGATGATCGGTGATACGCGAGGACCATTAACCTACCAAGACTCAGATGGTCAACTACGTGGGAGTTCAGCATATATGTGCGACCTTAGCGAAAGCCACTACATAATAACGATGGATGTAGTTTTTGACTTTAGAGATGTAAGAGCTTGGATATAACTTATGAGAGATGAAAGATCGTCAAGCTCTATACTCGAGGATTGATTTATGTGTCCCAGACGGGATCGAACCGCCAACCTTCTGATGATCGGTGATACGCGCGGACCATTAAGCTACAAAAACTCAGATGGTCATTTACGTGGGAGTTCAGCATATATGTTTGACCTTAGCGAAAGCGACTATATATTAATCATAATGAATGTAGTTTATGATTTTAGAAATGCTAGAGCTTGGATATATTATTAATATAACTTAAGAGAGATGGAAGATCGTCGAGCTCTATACTCAGAAAATGATTTCTGTGTCCAGACGGGATCGAACCCGCAACCTTCTGATGATCGGTGATACGCGAGGACCATTAACCTACCAAGACTCAGATGGTCAACTACGTGGGAGTTCATGATATATGTGCGACCTTAGCGAAAGCCACTACATAATAACGATGGATGTAGTTTTTGACTTTAGAGATGTAAGAGCTTGGATATAACTTATGAGAGATGAAAGATCGTCAAGCTCTATACTCGAGGAATGATTTATGTGTCCCAGACGGGATCGAACCGCCAACCTTCTGATGATCGGTGATACGCGCGGACCATTAAGCTACCAAAACTCAGATGGTCATTTACGTGGGAGTTCAGCATATATGTTTGACGTTAGCGAAAGCGACTATATATTAATCATAATGAATGTAGTTTATGATTTTAGAAATGCTAGAGCTTGGATATATTATTAATATAACTTAAGAGAGATGGAAGATCGTCGAGCTCTATACTCAGAAAATGATTTCTGTGTCCAGACGGGATCGAACCCGCAACCTTCTGATGATCGGTGATACGCGAGGACCATTAACCTACCAAGACTCAGATGGTCAACTACGTGGGAGTTCATGATATATGTGCGACCTTAGCGAAAGCCACTACATAATAACGATGGATGTAGTTTTTGACTTTAGAGATGTAAGAGCTTGGATATAACTTATGAGAGATGAAAGATCGTCAAGCTCTATACTCGAGGAATGATTTATGTGTCCCAGACGGGATCGAACCGCCAACCTTCTGATGATCGGTGATACGCGCGGACCATTAAGCTACCAAAACTCAGATGGTCATTTACGTGGGAGTTCAGCATATATGTTTGACCTTAGCGAAAGCGACTATATATTAATCATAATGAATGTAGTTTATGATTTTAGAAATGCTAGAGCTTGGATATATTATTAATATAACTTAAGAGAGATGGAAGATCGTCGAGCTCTATACTCAGAAAATGATTTCTGTGTCCAGACGGGATCGAACCCGCAACCTTCTGATGATCGGTGATACGCGAGGACCATTAACCTACCAAGACTCAGATGGTCAACTACGTGGGAGTTCATGATATATGTGCGACCTTAGCGAAAGCCACTACATAATAACGATGGATGTAGTTTTTGACTTTAGAGATGTAAGAGCTTGGATATAACTTATGAGAGATGAAAGATCGTCAAGCTCTATACTCGAGGATTGATTTATGTGTCCCAGACGGGATCGAACCGCCATCCTTTTGATGATCGGTGATACGCGCCGACCATTAAGCTACAAAAACTCAGATGGTCATTTACGTGGGAGTTCAGCATATATGTTTGAAGTTAGCGAAAGCGACTATATATTAATCATATTGAATGTAGTTTATGATTTTAGAAATGCTAGAGCTTGGATATATTATTAATATAACTTAAGAGAGATGGAAGATCGTCGAGCTCTATACTCAGAAAATGATTTCTGTGTCCAGACGGGATCGAACCCGCAACCTTCTGATGATCGGTGATACGCGAGGACCATTAACCTACCAAGACTCAGATGGTCAACTACGTGGGAGTTCATGATATATGTGCGACCTTAGCGAAAGCCACTACATAATAACGATGGATGTAGTTTTTGACTTTAGAGATGTAAGAGCTTGGATATAACTTATGAGAGATGAAAGATCGTCAAGCTCTATACTCGAGGATTGATTTATGTGTCCCAGACGGGATCGAACCGCCAACCTTCTGATGATCGGTGATACGCGCGGACCATTAAGCTACCAAAACTCAGATGGTCATTTACGTGGGAGTTCAGCATATATGTTTGAAGTTAGCGAAAGCGACTATATATTAATCATAATGAATGTAGTTTATGATTTTAGAAATGCTAGAGCTTGGATATATTATTAATATAACTTAAGAGAGATGGAAGATCGTCGAGCTCTATACTCAGAAAATGATTTCTGTGTCCAGACGGGATCGAACCCGCAACCTTCTGATGATCGGTGATACGCGAGGACCATTAACCTACCAAGACTCAGATGGTCAACTACGTGGGAGTTCATGATATATGTGCGACCTTAGCGAAAGCCACTACATAATAACGATGGATGTAGTTTTTGACTTTAGAGATGTAAGAGCTTGGATATAACTTATGAGAGATGAAAGATCGTCAAGCTCTATACTCGAGGATTGATTTATGTGTCCCAGACGGGATCGAACCGCCAACCTTCTGATGATCGGTGATACGCGCCGACCATTAAGCTACAAAAACTCAGATGGTCATTTACGTGGGAGTTCAGCATATATGTTTGAAGTTAGCGAAAGCGACTATATATTAATCATATTGAATGTAGTTTATGATTTTAGAAATGCTAGAGCTTGGATATATTATTAATATAACTTAAGAGAGATGGAAGATCGTCGAGCTCTATACTCAGAAAATGATTTCTGTGTCCAGACGGGATCGAACCCGCAACCTTCTGATGATCGGTGATACGCGAGGACCATTAACCTACCAAGACTCAGATGGTCAACTACGTGGGAGTTCATGATATATGTGCGACCTTAGCGAAAGCCACTACATAATAACGATGGATGTAGTTTTTGACTTTAGAGATGTAAGAGCTTGGATATAACTTATGAGAGATGAAAGATCGTCAAGCTCTATACTCGAGGAATTGATTTATGTGTCCCAGACGGGATCGAACCGCCAACCTTCTGATGATCGGTGATACGCGCGGACCATTAAGCTACCAAAACTCAGATGGTCATTTACGTGGGAGTTCAGCATATATGTTTGACGTTAGCGAAAGCGACTATATATTAATCATAATGAATGTAGTTTATGATTTTAGAAATGCTAGAGCTTGGATATATTATTAATATAACTTAAGAGAGATGGAAGATCGTCGAGCTCTATACTCAGAAAATGATTTCTGTGTCCAGACGGGATCGAACCCGCAACCTTCTGATGATCGGTGATACGCGAGGACCATTAACCTACCAAGACTCAGATGGTCAACTACGTGGGAGTTCATGATATATGTGCGACCTTAGCGAAAGCCACTACATAATAACGATGGATGTAGTTTTTGACTTTAGAGATGTAAGAGCTTGGATATAACTTATGAGAGATGAAAGATCGTCAAGCTCTATACTCGAGGAATGATTTATGTGTCCCAGACGGGATCGAACCGCCAACCTTCTGATGATCGGTGATACGCGCGGACCATTAAGCTACCAAAACTCAGATGGTCATTTACGTGGGAGTTCAGCATATATGTTTGACGTTAGCGAAAGCGACTATATATTAATCATAATGAATGTAGTTTATGATTTTAGAAATGCTAGAGCTTGGATATATTATTAATATAACTTAAGAGAGATGGAAGATCGTCGAGCTCTATACTCAGAAAATGATTTCTGTGTCCAGACGGGATCGAACCCGCAACCTTCTGATGATCGGTGATACGCGAGGACCATTAACCTACCAAGACTCAGATGGTCAACTACGTGGGAGTTCATGATATATGTGCGACCTTAGCGAAAGCCACTACATAATAACGATGGATGTAGTTTTTGACTTTAGAGATGTAAGAGCTTGGATATAACTTATGAGAGATGAAAGATCGTCAAGCTCTATACTCGAGGAATGATTTATGTGTCCCAGACGGGATCGAACCGCCAACCTTCTGATGATCGGTGATACGCGCGGACCATTAAGCTACCAAAACTCAGATGGTCATTTACGTGGGAGTTCAGCATATATGTTTGACCTTAGCGAAAGCGACTATATATTAATCATAATGAATGTAGTTTATGATTTTAGAAATGCTAGAGCTTGGATATATTATTAATATAACTTAAGAGAGATGGAAGATCGTCGAGCTCTATACTCAGAAAATGATTTCTGTGTCCAGACGGGATCGAACCCGCAACCTTCTGATGATCGGTGATACGCGAGGACCATTAACCTACCAAGACTCAGATGGTCAACTACGTGGGAGTTCATGATATATGTGCGACCTTAGCGAAAGCCACTACATAATAACGATGGATGTAGTTTTTGACTTTAGAGATGTAAGAGCTTGGATATAACTTATGAGAGATGAAAGATCGTCAAGCTCTATACTCAGAAAATGATTTCTGTGTCCAGACGGGATCGAACCCGCAACCTTCTGATGATCGGTGATACGCGAGGACCATTAACCTACCAAGACTCAGATGGTCAACTACGTGGGAGTTCATGATATATGTGCGACCTTAGCGAAAGCCACTACATAATAACGATGGATGTAGTTTTTGACTTTAGAGATGTAAGAGCTTGGATATAACTTATGAGAGATGAAAGATCGTCAAGCTCTATACTCGAGGATTGATTTATGTGTCCCAGACGGGATCGAACCGCCAACCTTCTGATGATCGGTGATACGCGCGGACCATTAAGCTACCAAAACTCAGATGGTCATTTACGTGGGAGTTCAGCATATATGTTTGACGTTAGCGAAAGCGACTATATATTAATCATAATGAATGTAGTTTATGATTTTAGAAATGCTAGAGCTTGGATATATTATTAATATAACTTAAGAGAGATGGAAGATCGTCGAGCTCTATACTCAGAAAATGATTTCTGTGTCCAGACGGGATCGAACCCGCAACCTTCTGATGATCGGTGATACGCGAGGACCATTAACCTACCAAGACTCAGATGGTCAACTACGTGGGAGTTCATGATATATGTGCGACCTTAGCGAAAGCCACTACATAATAACGATGGATGTAGTTTTTGACTTTAGAGATGTAAGAGCTTGGATATAACTTATGAGAGATGAAAGATCGTCAAGCTCTATACTCGAGGAATGATTTATGTGTCCCAGACGGGATCGAACCGCCAACCTTCTGATGATCGGTGATACGCGCGGACCATTAAGCTACAAAAACTCAGATGGTCATTTACGTGGGAGTTCAGCATATATGTTTGAAGTTAGCGAAAGCGACTATATATTAATCATAATGAATGTAGTTTATGATTTTAGAAATGCTAGAGCTTGGATATATTATTAATATAACTTAAGAGAGATGGAAGATCGTCGAGCTCTATACTCAGAAAATGATTTCTGTGTCCAGACGGGATCGAACCCGCAACCTTCTGATGATCGGTGATACGCGAGGACCATTAACCTACCAAGACTCAGATGGTCAACTACGTGGGAGTTCATGATATATGTGCGACCTTAGCGAAAGCCACTACATAATAACGATGGATGTAGTTTTTGACTTTAGAGATGTAAGAGCTTGGATATAACTTATGAGAGATGAAAGATCGTCAAGCTCTATACTCGAGGATTGATTTATGTGTCCCAGACGGGATCGAACCGCCAACCTTCTGATGATCGGTGATACGCGCGGACCATTAAGCTACCAAAACTCAGATGGTCATTTACGTGGGAGTTCAGCATATATGTTTGACGTTAGCGAAAGCGACTATATATTAATCATAATGAATGTAGTTTATGATTTTAGAAATGCTAGAGCTTGGATATATTATTAATATAACTTAAGAGAGATGGAAGATCGTCGAGCTCTATACTCAGAAAATGATTTCTGTGTCCAGACGGGATCGAACCCGCAACCTTCTGATGATCGGTGATACGCGAGGACCATTAACCTACCAAGACTCAGATGGTCAACTACGTGGGAGTTCATGATATATGTGCGACCTTAGCGAAAGCCACTACATAATAACGATGGATGTAGTTTTTGACTTTAGAGATGTAAGAGCTTGGATATAACTTATGAGAGATGAAAGATCGTCAAGCTCTATACTCGAGGAATGATTTATGTGTCCCAGACGGGATCGAACCGCCAACCTTCTGATGATCGGTGATACGCGCGGACCATTAAGCTACCAAAAACTCAGATGGTCATTTACGTGGGAGTTCAGCATATATGTTTGACCTTAGCGAAAGCGACTATATATTAATCATAATGAATGTAGTTTATGATTTTAGAAATGCTAGAGCTTGGATATATTATTAATATAACTTAAGAGAGATGGAAGATCGTCGAGCTCTATACTCAGAAAATGATTTCTGTGTCCCAGACGGGATCGAACCCGCAACCTTCTGATGATCGGTGATACGCGAGGACCATTAACCTACCAAGACTCAGATGGTCAACTACGTGGGAGTTCATGATATATGTGCGACCTTAGCGAAAGCCACTACATAATAACGATGGATGTAGTTTTTGACTTTAGAGATGTAAGTGCTTGGATATAACTTATGAGAGATGAAAGATCGTCAAGCTCTATACTCGAGGAAATGATTTATGTGTCCCAGACGGGATCGAACCGCCAACCTTCTGATGATCGGTGATACGCGCGGACCATTAAGCTACAAAAACTCAGATGGTCATTTACGTGGGAGTTCAGCATATATGTTTGACGTTAGCGAAAGCGACTATATATTAATCATAATGAATGTAGTTTATGATTTTAGAAATGCTAGAGCTTGGATATATTATTAATATAACTTAAGAGAGATGGAAGATCGTCGAGCTCTATACTCAGAAAATGATTTCTGTGTCCAGACGGGATCGAACCCGCAACCTTCTGATGATCGGTGATACGCGAGGACCATTAACCTACCAAGACTCAGATGGTCAACTACGTGGGAGTTCATGATATATGTGCGACCTTAGCGAAAGCCACTACATAATAACGATGGATGTAGTTTTTGACTTTAGAGATGTAAGAGCTTGGATATAACTTATGAGAGATGAAAGATCGTCAAGCTCTATACTCGAGGATTGATTTATGTGTCCCAGACGGGATCGAACCGCCAACCTTCTGATGATCGGTGATACGCGCGGACCATTAAGCTACCAAAACTCAGATGGTCATTTACGTGGGAGTTCTACTACGAACTTTATTTAATCACGGAACATCTCACTCATTATCCAAAAAAATGCTCTTCCGGAGAGCCGTGAGGTTTAAAAAGTAAAAATTTACACATTTTGACTTAATATTTTTTCTTAAAGACATCTATATTAGAACTAGACTTAAGATCTTCAGGGAGCGAATTCCAGCATATTGCTCCCCCGTAGACTAGACTGGACTTAAGGAAATTGGTGTTAGGTTTGGGGATAGAAAGATTAATCAAATTACCTCTAGTGTTGTAGTCATGTACTGTATCTCTTGTTGAGAATTTTTCTGAGAGATACGAAGGAGCCAAATTGTGAGTTATTTTATACATTAGGGTGGCTTTTTTTGCCAACCAACGATCTTCAAGTTTTTGCCATCCTAATTGCGCTAACGTGTCATCGGATCTGATCTCATAGCCTGAGCGGGTAATTATCCGGCTCGCTCTGTTTTGTAATTTTTGAAGTTTGTCTTTAAGGCCCTTACCACATGTGTCCCATAATGATGAGCAATAATCAAAATGGGGCTGCACAATGGCATTGTAAATCTTAATAAGGGAGTCACGTAGCACATAATCGCGTATTCTTCTCAAGATTCCTAGACCCTTTTTAACTTTTTTACATACATTTTCAACATGTTCATGCCATTTCAGATTTTCATCAACAATTACCCCGAGGATCT
Organism: Heliopora coerulea; assembly: GCA_030142905.1. NCBI lineage: Eukaryota > Metazoa > Cnidaria > Anthozoa > Scleralcyonacea > Helioporidae > Heliopora > Heliopora coerulea. Next base: position 2,369 of record JASJOG010000659.1, on the reverse strand, counting down.
TTTTGTATCTTACTCTCTTTAAAGTAACTTGACCCAAGAAAAGATTGGGATCAGATTCTAATTTAGCAATTCTTTTAGCCGAGCCGATAATCATATATTCACTCTTAATACTGTTTAGGCTAAGACGATTAGCTGTCAACCAGTCATTAAGATTTGCTAGGTCAGCATTGAATCTGCTTTCAAGATACCTAACATCAGTGTCTCCTGATGTAAGACTGGTATCGTCAGCATACATACTAGGGAGAGTAAATGATAGGCACCCGGGCAAGTCGTTTATGAAGATTAGAAATAATAATGGGCCCAAAATAGAGCCTTGGGGAACACCACATTTTAATGTTCGTGTTGTAGAAACTGCTCCATTGACGAAACTTTGCTGGGTCCTGTTATAGTTCAGCATATATGTTTGACGTTAGCGAAAGCGACTATATATTAATCATAATGAATGTAGTTTATGAATTTAGAAATGCTAGAGCTTGGATATATTATTAATATAACTTAAGAGAGATGGAAGATCGTCGAGCTCTATACTCAGAAAATGATTTCTGTGTCCAGACGGGATCGAACCCGCAACCTTCTGATGATCGGTGATGCGCGAGGACCATTAACCTACCAAGACTCAGATGGTCAACTACGTTGGAGTTCATGATATATGTGCGACCTTAGCGAGAGCCACTACATAATAACGATGGATGTAGTTTTTGACTTTAGAGATGTAAGAGCTTGGATATAACTTATGAGAGATGAAAGATCGTCAAGCTCTATACTCGAGGAATGATTTATGTGTCCCAGACGGTATCGAACCGCCAACCTTCTGATGATCGGTGATACGCGCGGACCATTAAGCTACAAAAACTCAGATGGTCATTTACGCGGAGTTCAGCATATATGTTTGAAGTTAGCGAAAGCGACTATATATTAATCATAATGAATGTAGTTTATGATTTTAGAAATGCTAGAGCTTGGATATATTATTAATATAACTTAAGAGAGATGGAAGATCGTCGAGCTCTATACTCAGAAAATGATTTCTGTGTCCAGACGGGATCGAACCCGCAACCTTCTGATGATCGGTGATACGCGAGGACCATTAACCTACCAAGACTCAGATGGTCAACTACGTGGGAGTTCATGATATATGTGCGACCTTAGCGAAAGCCACTACATAATAACGATGGATGTAGTTTTTGACTTTAGAGATGTAAGAGCTTGGATATAACTTATGAGAGATGAAAGATCGTCAAGCTCTATACTCGAGGATTGATTTATGTGTCCCAGACGGGATCGAACCGCCAACCTTCTGATGATCGGTGATACGCGCGGACCATTAAGCTACCAAAACTCAGATGGTCATTAACGTGGGAGTTCAGCATATATGTTTGACGTTAGCGAAAGCGACTATATATTAATCATAATGAATGTAGTTTATGATTTTAGAAATGCTAGAGCTTGGATATATTATTAATATAACTTAAGAGAGATGGAAGATCGTCGAGCTCTATACTCAGAAAATGATTTCTGTGTCCAGACGGGATCGAACCCGCAACCTTCTGATGATCGGTGATGCGCGAGGACCATTAACCTACCAAGATTCAGATGGTCAACTACATGGGAGTTCATGATATATGTGCGACCTAAGCGAAAGCCACTACATAATAACGATGGATGTAGTTTTTGACTTTAGAGATGTAAGAGCTTGGATATAACTTATGAGAAATGAAAGATCGTCAAGCTCTATACTCGAGGATTGATTTATGTGTCCCAGACTGCATCGAACCGCCAAGTTTCTGATGATCGGTGATACGCGCGGACCATTAAGCTACCAAAACTCAGATGGTCATTTACGTGGGAGTTCAGCATATATGTTTGACCTTAGCTAAACGACTATATATTAATAATAATGAATGTAGTTTATAATTTTAGAAATGCTAGAGCTTGGATATATTATTAATATAACTTAAGAGAGATGGAAGATCGTCGAGTTCTATACTCAGAAAATGATTTCTGTGTCCAGACGGGATCGAACCGGCAACCTTCTGATGATCGGTGATGCGCGAGGACCATTAACCTACCAAGACTCAGATGGTCAACTACGTGGGAGTTCATTATATATGTTCCAACTTAGCGAAAGCCACTACATAATAACTATGGATGTAGTTTTTGACTTTATAGATTTAAGAGCTTGGATATAACTTATGAGAGATGAAAGATCGTCAAGCTCTATACTCGAGGATTGATTTATGTGTCCCAGACGGGATCGAACCGCCATCCTTTTGATGATCGGTGATACGCGCCGACCATTAAGCTACAAAAACTCACATGGTCATTTACGTGGGAGTTCAGCATATATGTTTGAAGTTAGCGAAAGCGAC